>CAJVPL010000633.1:0-22172 GCA_910591945.1 Ambispora gerdemannii | reverse complement strand
CAAAATCAGAAAGAAACTTATTAACAAGATAATTAACTATAATCTTTTAAAATTGAAAAAAAGTTTTAATGAAAAGAATGGAAATACAACATTGACATCATGAAAAATTTGCTCAAAAATGAAAAGAATTATTTTATATTCATCAAGCTTTTAACAAAGATACATATCAATTTAGAATAATAAATGAAAAATTCTTATAATAGAGATTATTTAAAGTGTTATATTGAAAATAATAATCTGGAACTCATAATTGTAATATAAGATTAATCAATAACTGACTGAGAAGTCAATAAACTAAGCTAACAGAATTGATTAAATCTTACATCACCTTAACTGGGACAAGAATCACAATTAATGCAAAATGATAACTCAAAAAGTATCAACTACTTTGGAAAATTATTATTGATTAAAAAGTTATTATTCACAATTAACAGTTCATGATAAACTCTACAATTTGATACATATTTGCAAATTACAATATTGAGATAATTCACTATATAAAGTATACAAATATAATGATTGTGATGAGATAAAAATAATTATTAAAATAGAAAATTATTTAGAAAAAACACAAAAATAGATAATATACATTAACTAGTTGTACTTGCCACTGGTATAGAAATTGTTAATGAATATCACATATTGGATGCAGAATATATAATGGAAATGCTGAAGAAAATATCATTATATTATTATCAGATGAAGACAAAAATAAAATTAAAGATTTATATTAACTCGATGAAAAGAAAAATTGTTATTATGAAGAAGATTTACCTTTAAATGGAAAAAAAATTGAAAAATATCTTATCAACAAATAAAAAAAAATTTTGTTGAAGAAGATGATGAAGAGAAAATAAATTTGTTTTAATAAAAGAAGATTATTTTTATTATTATACTGATTATTATTATAATAAAAAAGTAGAACTATATCATTCTCTCTATAGCTAAAAAGATATTTCTCTCAAAGATAATAATAAAGTATTTCCTCATCATCATCATTTTTTTCATCTTCATCATCATCCACAAGAAAACACAGAATTTTCAGCATCATAATCTGAAATTGACAATTTCAATTTAAAAATCAATGACCAAATCAGAAAATAAACTGAAAATCAATCAGAAAATAATTATGAGACTATCTGAACTGCTGGATTCCAGTCAGATAGCCAAGAACAAAAAGATGAGTGAAAAAGAATAATTGTTTATCTTTTATCATTCAACACCAATAACCAAATTACTGATAATAATAATAATAATAATTGAAATACAGCAAGCATCTCATAAACAATAACAATTATTAAAGAAAGCAACATTAGCAACAAAAATAATAAATGAAACAAAATTGAAAAAATGAGAGCAAAATAAAGATAAAAGTGTGAAAACAGGAAAAAAAATTACACAATAATCACCACATCAATCCAAACTCACAAAGTGATAGTTGCAAATGATATTACTACCATTGGGATAATAGAAATTATCACATGAAAGAAAGAAATAACAAAATAGCATTTCCTTTAGAAAAATATGAAATTTGGAGAAATACTACTACCTCCAATAAAAACACATATCAAACAAATAATAGAACTTACCTGGATTAAAAAACAAAAGAAAAAGCAACAAAAACACTGAAATTACAACTGGAATGCAACAAAAACTTTTATAATACATATTAAAATTATAACACTTTACCAAATAAAATGCATGCCAAACAAGCACACTTTCCTTACAAAAACTAGAACAATAAAGAAAATAAAAAGCATAGTTCAATAGCAAATAATATAAATTATTAAAAAAACAATCAGTATACTATCAATAATTTGAAAAATAAAAGAAAAAAAAAGAAAAAAATAGCATAAAAACACAATCAGAAATAGATTTCCAAATGATTAATAATAATTTTGTGACTAAATGATCATTTGTTATGGCATAGTCACAAGCTGTAATACAAATAAATCTCTAAATTACAAAGAATATCACAGAAATAATAGAAATACATACTATTACATAAAAATTAGGCATGAAAATTAGTCTAAATTATGGATCTATTCAATCTGATTCCTCTTTTAAATATAATTTAACACAACGATATTGTAATTCTAATTTTTTATATTAGTATCCCTCTTTATTTATTAATTATAATTATTAATAATTTTGTATTATATTTTAATTATACAACAATATTTATTATAAATACAGCCATATTTTAAATTAGTTTAAAGTTTTTCTTTTAATTTTTAAATTTTCTTTTGTAAATTATCCAATTTACTTTTCAAAAATATCATCAATCTGTAAAAATTAAGAACCAAAACAATACTTGCTGACATAGCTCTGGAAATAACTACAGTAATATTATTCAACAGAAGAATCACTTTTGATATAACTTGGAATGAACAACAACTAGTAAATATCATTACCTTCACTGACTTCAATAGAGAAAAGTTATACCTATACAACAAATTCAGCAAAGTTTTAATTAAAGATATTTCATCTTGGCATTGGTAGGTAGCCAATAGAGCTGAAAGATTATTTGAAAATATCTCAGAACAATCAATTTTGAATTTAAGAAAGTTATTACTAATTAAACTTGGAAAGTTAAAGAATAATAACTTTGAAGAATTGCTAAGCATAATAAAAACTTAGTAACTGACATTGAATTTTATGGAGCAAAATCTTAATGAAAAGGGATCTGTTATGATATGAACTTTTAGTATATTAATTATTTTATTATTTAATGAACAATTCATCATAATATCATTGAATAATATTTATTAATATTTTATTGGACACTAGCTAAAAAAGATTTTATTCATTAATATTAGATGATAGAATAAGCAATATAATTATAACAAAGTTAGCAAAATGATCTAAGCTAAACTAGCAATTGGATCCAAGTTAAACCAGCAATCTGATCATAGCAAAAACAGTAATATGATACTAGCAAAGTAAGCAATTAGATCTTAGTAAAAGTAACAATAGTATTATAACAAAAGTAACTTTTGTAGAACCATTAAATGTTATAAAAGCAATATAACTTAGCTAGTAATTAAAAAAGTAAGTTATAATAAGTTATAAGAAGTTGAATACTTCAGAAATCAGAACACTTCAATAAAAATAACTTGTTAAAATTATATTTGATATTGGTTTTGGTCTTGAAAAATAGATTACTATTGAATGATCAATTGTTATATTTGACTTGAAAGACAGTCACTTAGAAGACTTATTGTCTTAAATTATTATTTTTAAATTATAAAGAAACCTAATAAAGTTTAATGAAGTTATTGAATATTATTCTAGCTTGTTACAACAAGGACACATGTTACTTACCTTTAGTAATAGTTTTTAGTCTCTCTCACTATAAAAACTTAGTTTCTCTCATCTTTTATTTAGTAAAAGCATGTAATTAACATGTCAAGAATTCAACATCTATAAAAATGATAACAATATATAATATTTAGATATTGTTTATTATATATACAAATTTCTTTACAAAGTGCTTTGATTATTATAGAATATTTTTTAATATTATTTATAACTTTGATTTTAGAATGTAAAATGATACCATAAAAATCTCTCTATAGTTACTATTTGTACATTGGCTAAATTTTTATTAATAAAAAAATCTCTCTATAATTACTATTTATTAATCAATCATTTAATTTAATTTTAATATATATATATTTATTTATTACATTATAAATATTGATTTATTATTTAGATATATTATTATTCAAATTATCACAATTAATCACAATTAAATCACAATTCTCTGATTGGATATCACAAGTCACAATTAATTGAGACACCATCTTTACTTGTGATACACAAATTCAATCTGGATAAAATTGTTTTTAATCCAATCTTAATCTGGAAATTTTATAACTAAACCTGGAACTAAAAAAACTGGATTTTTGCCTAATTATTTTTTTACAGAGCAGATTTTTTGTAGATAAGAATTTCTTAAAGAAAAGATAAATAACAAGAAAGTGAGAGTTAATTAAATTAGTTAAAAAGTAAAGAGAATTAACAATAATCTTGACAGCAAGATATCTAAGCCCTGTACCAATATTTTATCACCTTATTTCCTTGAACGGACGAGGTGAGAAAATCGGGCTTCGACTGTACCTTTCTTCGATTCTAACTAATTACGAAGATCCACAAGATCAGTTTTGACGTCTTGTTTTAACCTATTCATCTTTGATTCCTTTCTTCATCTCTGTCGTTTCTCAAGCTGTTCATACCCTAATACATACCAGCTTGGGTAAGCATCTCTCAAAGCGAAACGCCAACAATAGTACCATAAAATTACTTGTAGTTCCGCTCGAGTTTTTGCTAACATCCTCGAGAAACGAGGCTGAAATATGGCCATCGCCTGATTAGCAGAAGTTCCGACTTCCCGTAGGAAAAACCCGGTTCATCACTTACCAGAATTAGAAGAGGTACTGTTGTCATTAACAGCATTTGAAGAAAATCGACGCAGAAGTTGTGTCATGGTGGTAAGGTACAAACTGGTTTGGTTGCACATTGAATTTTAAAGCTGTATTCAAACACCGCAATTTGGATTCTTGTTTAAATAGGGTGGTTTATGCGACGAATTGCGGTAATATTTATTGTTTCAAATTAAATACTGTATGAAACCGTGACGTTAACGCGCTCGTGACATAAGAAACATTTTTGTGATAACGGAGCAGCCACTGTATGTTTTGTCGGGATTAAGGAAAAAAAGCACACTAACTTTGACAGGACGGATAGTTTTTGAGCAGAGCAACAATGACGTCTCAATAAAGCCATGAATTCATGATTTTATGGAGACATTAAAATTAGTCCGGTCCCGTCTAAAAAAGACCGGTCTATATAATTACAAATTCATCGCAAAATCTTGACTCAAAATGTGTAACAGAGCAATCTAACTAAAAATGATGAAACGTACTTTATTTTTATTGTTATCTTATATACTTGTAATATAAAAATGACCGAAATTAACAAAACTTGCATTTTTATTGTACATAATATACTGGGTACAGATTGATCTTCAGATCACGGACCGAACCCGGACTAGTCTCAAACTATGGACTGAAGACCGCATGGACCAGTTCACTAACTGGTCTACGGACTGGTCTTGTCAGGACTAATCCAACCCTAGTAATCCACTCATTGCCACGAATTCCAGGCATCATTTTGTTGAGGTTGTTCTTGCATATGACTTGTTTCTATTACCAATGAGTCAACAGCTGCTGTCATCTGTTGCTGATTTTGTTGTTGATTTTGATGATGTCGAATTAAAGCTGCTTGTTGCTGTTGATTTGCCCCATTCTCATCACCGTGTATTTCCTCATTAACCATAGCATTAGGGTTGATTAGAATCGTAGGAGGACTCTGATCACTACTTACTGGATATGATGAATAATGTGAGGTTAATTGATCACGATGCATGCGAAAAATCGCTTGATTTCCCGAATCATTACTATCTGTGGAAGAATGTCGTGATCTATTTTGAACGTTACCCGATACTGCAACATTAGATCCAGCTGGTATGGGAGATGTCTGCGAATTATTCGATTGATGATGATTGGCAGTTTGAAATGCCGAGTTATTATAAGGATTATGCAGAGACGTTGGTCGATCATCATGCTGATGTGGATGTTCTGTGTAACCATCCATCGTCGTCCAACTCATATTGTAGATTTGATCAGTGATATTTTGATGATGATCGCCACTAGCAGGATAATTCGCGAAATAAGCTTCGGATGACGGAACTACGGGTGGCTGAGCTAATGATGCAAGATTGAATCCAGGTAACAGAATTGGATGTACGGGGTTAAAATAATGTCCAAGCTGACCATTAGAATGTTGTTCAAATGTCTGTTGATGATGATGATGTTGTTGTTGTTGGTGTTGTTGTTGTTGTAGATGTTGTTGTTGTAGCTGTTGTTGAGGGAAGGGAGGAGATGGCTCCGGTGTAGGATTTGATCTATACGAAGGATCTGATGGTGGAGATAAAAATTGAGGTGGCTGTAGTCGTGGGTGTAAAGATAATTGTTGTTGATGAAGAGATTGAGATTGCTGATTGATATTGATTATTTTTATTTTGCTATTTCGAGTTGAATTGTGAAGAGTTTGTTGAAGTGGAGGAGATTTTGGCGAAGTGACAGAGACCGAAGATTGACCAACACTAATGTTACCGCTTATTTGTTGATCTGGTAATGATTCTGCTTTAATAACAGTTGGTGAGATATTGGTTGATTCAAGGTCCCCAATATCCTGGTGAGTTGATGGAGGTGGTGTTGGAATTGTTTTAACTTGATCTTTTCTTCTATCATTTCCACTGCCAATTTCATTCGTTTTTTTATTAATTTTATTTTTCTTATTTTCCAAATTAACACCACCACCCTCTTCTCCTCCATTACTATTATAATAGCCATCACTCTTATCATTACCACCCTTATTTGTGTTATTAGTAGTGGTATTTTTAATATTTTCATCTTCATAAACACCCATGGCTCCACCACCCTCGTATCCATTTTTCCGAGCGGCAGCACGTGCCGCTCGATTGTCTTCCAATTTTGCGAGCTGCACCTTAAATAGAGCCTCCAACATTTTCAGACAATCATCAACTCCACAATTTCCACCTCCTACTCGTGTTTCTCCTCCAAGAGATCTCAAAACCTGCAACGTTAGTTGCATATTTTTTATCCCATGATGACTCGACTCCGGTTCCGAGACTAACATCTGATGTATCATGCTCGCCTGCGCTAAACAATAGCCAGTCGGGGTGAAGCAAAAGTAGATCCCATGCTTGTTGATAGGCATGGATATCGCAAGCTTTGTGATGTTGGTGGCGGCTTGAATACATATTTGGCGGGAATTAATGTTTGGGAATTCTCCGGAATCTATGTATGGTCGGTGAAGATGTATTAGAATGGTATTGTACATTTGATGTATAAATGAGGCGAATGGTGTCATTGAGGCAGGTTCCGGATCTAAATTTGCCGGTAGTGACCACTGTAGGTGTGATGGTAAACCCAAGATCCACGAACTTAGAGCTGCATCGATGGCAGGCAATGTATTCCGTAGGAACCCCGGTTTTGAAAAATAAGGTTTCGACTGAAGAATATTCCCCAGTATTTTAAATAGTTTACATAGATGCATAAAATTGACGACGTCCAGTGCGTCCTCTCCGTCATCGTCAAGTTCATAAGGTAATCGTACGTCAAAATCATATAAGGGTAAACTTTTGCTATTAAAAAAAAGGATATCGCGTTTACATCGCGCAAAACTGTTTGAAATGGATTAAATTATGATGAGCAAATCTCATACCCAAATGACGCGCACGCTACCACTTCTCCGATATAAGTAGCCCAAAAAACTCTATTTCGAACAGCCTTCTCCGCTTTCCCAAGATCCCATTTAAAACAATCCCGATTCAGGCTCAAATCTCTTACCATTGACATTGCCATGCCGAGATACATCCATATTCTGCAAGAGTATCGACTCTGAGAATAAGGATAATAGTTGTTAATTTTTAGAATAAATCAAACCTCATTTTTTTTTGCATTAAAGTTAACTCACAGATTTGACGCAAAATTGTGCAAGAAAATGAAGTGCCTATAGTAATTACATAGATATCAAGTATAACACATAAAGTCATCGGATTAGACATTATGATCGATAATTTTAAAAATCATCGAGAATGCTGCTCACGTCAGGAATCGCGAACCTGTATTGTTGATAGTCGTGGTCTATCCATAAAATCGTCAAGGAGCGCTAATCCAATTAATGAAAGATTGTGGATTATTATCAGGAATATGACTTAAAAACAAGAATTGAAAGATTCACTCACCTCGTGCCCGTTCAAAAAATAAATCGCCTACCGTTTCCGGTTTATCACGATCACTTCTTGTTCTCGGATCATCTTGAAATACACTCGCCACGGCAAATATCGAATTTAATAGTAATATTGAAGGAGGATTATTTTTATCTTTCAATGATTTCAAGAAGCTTTGACGATGTATGATTGGCATTCGACACGAGTAACCGTATTCAAGATATATTTGAATTAGACGATCGAATAAATCTTTGGGTGGTAGTTCCTGAGATGCATGTATTACTTCGGGTAGTGGTGGTTCCAATGCTGTTGGTTTAGTTGCTTCTTTTGACGTGTTACCACCACCACTATTGCCGTTCTTCTTTGATGAAATATAGACAGTGGATGATTTTGCTAATTTCAATGTAGACATCGTTTCACAGATTTTGTCTGGATCCAATTTCCCTTCTTCTTCAAGTTTTGAACCCATGTTGACTAGATCATGAGTTGGTAAAGGTATATCCGGTTCAATTTCTGCTTTATCTGCATCTGTGCTTGGCAGTTGTGTATCTGCACCCTCCAGATATTTTGTAAGCACATGTTCAATCTTTTGATTGATATTGATAAAAGATTAATTTACCCATTCACGCGTATGATAAATATTACAGGAAATCAATCAGAAATATGATCATTAAAAATAAATTCGCGCACCTTGCTTAGCCTATCATCAATAGTCTCGACATAACCACGTTTACTCCCCGGGTGACTATAACTGCATTCGCCATTGACAGATTTACAGTTTCCACAAATAGGATAATCACCATCACACTTTACGTGTCTTTTTCGACATCTATCACAAGCATGGCTAATTTTTTTTTTGAAAAGATTTTATTCGTTTTATTTTGAGACATAGACACGTGTAATGCCATAAAGTAGTTTATATGTGTTTGAACCTCAAAAAAAAAGGTATAATGAACCCTTTGCTTGCCTCCCATTAAGAACACCCATTTGCACCCAGAGCAATTCATTGCATGAGCAATTAATTACATAGATTTACCTTAGTCTTGCCCTCTTTTCTCGTTCATTCGACATTCTTATGAATAATAAATTCGTCGGTATTATAAAAAGAATGTGTATATATTATATATATATATATATATATGTATGTATGCGTTAAAGTTTTTAAGAATTTGACGGTAGAAAATAAAGAAGCGATAGAATTTGATTTGACCACACGTAAAATTTTGGAGTTTTCTGAAAAAGGAGTTGTTAGTGCGTATGTGAGAACTTTGCACCGCTATATATAGTTATTTTCTGCATATAAAAGAGTAAAACAAAATAATTACAAATCGCTATTTAGAAAAAAAAGATCATTTTTTTAGGGACAGCATATATATATATATATTTATATACACGAACGAACGATGAATACAAGGGGCATTCTCCGCAGCAACTTGTTATTGTTACAAGTAAGTTAAGTTCCTTTAACGTTAATCGTATGTAACTCAATTATATTATTAGGTTTTATTAATGATGTGTAACAATTAAATAAATGAATTGTATGCATTACTATATACCATGCATTGCATATATGTAAGAGTTTTTCTACTGATTTATATATTTTCAATGATGATATGATGACGAATGACGACGCAGATTAGTTCTCATATGTATAAAATTCAAAAAAAATCTTGACACGGACTTCAACAGTGCGTGTTTGGATGATTAATTTTCCGCCATCACGCCACAATTTTATTTATGTGTAATATTCATTGAAGTAATGTAAATCCTTTGTGTTGGAAAATCGGTTGGTCAGATTTACTCGTATCAAATGAAAAAAAATCATTTCTCAATGCATCAGTGGAATTTTTGGTTCATGAATCAGATAAGCTTCACAACTATTCTATATTTGCATTAGTTTTATCCCATGCTGAAAGAGGCAGGGAACGTGCAGTATGCAGACCGTTCTTGTTGACACACTTTTCCAGTTATTACAAACACTAACATTAAACAGCGGCAAATCACAACCACAAACCTATATGCCATATGATATTGGCTTGGTTATTTATAGCTCATTTGATTGTGAAAGAGAAAATTCGAAAAACATGGACACAATCAGGAATGATTGAGCAGAAATAATGAATGATTGATGCGATCAATGCTGGGCTGCATCAATTTTTATTTGTTTATTTCTCAGAATGAACATTTTTCTTATTAAACAGGTCGAAACAGAAGGAACTGGGCGTTTCACAAAGACAAGAAAATCTAATTAATGAACGTGGACAGACGATTCGAACAAATAAATGTTCATCTTCCAAACAAATCTTAATCTTCCGATAACAAAGAGAGCTCCAATATTTGTTTTTAACCACCATTGAATTTACATACGATGATGGCGAAGTAGGTGGCGTAGACTTAATAGATCACGACCTTTCACCTCTATCAATTGAAATATTTTCTAATTTTATCTTCTTGCAGAATGATCGTTGCACAATGTAAAACAATGCTACAAAATTAATTTGCCTTAGTCAATTGCATTACTGATTAAGAAAATTGAATCATCCGTTTTTTTTTCTTTACGAGGCTTTTTTAGAATTACTTTTACTCTTGTTTTGCTGTTTATTCTTTTCTTTCTTCAAGTCTACTAATCATAGATAGACTCATATCTCTCTCTCATTGAAGTGATAAGACAAACAAATTTTGAGATATCAGCGCCAAAATGGCTATGCTATCTATCTCAATGTTCGCCGCGATAAGAAACTGTACGCATCATTGCATATCTGTGCGAATCGTTATTATACGCACTAGACTAATTGGTCGAAATTAAAATTGCATTATTTTTGTTTCTTGCAACGTATTGTTTCTTTGTTTTGTTATTTAATACTAAAGGGAAATTGTTGAATTTGCGAATATTATTAATTCGTTATATTTTGTAAAACTTAATTTTGATTCCTAAGATAAAGTGCATTCAGTCGTTCCTATTAATAGAATCGAAAAGAAAATTCCGCTAATGATGTTTGTAATTCAGATTGATCCGATGCAAAAATAAAATAAAATCCAGATTACATACTCGCTGAGATGAATCGTTTTTTTGCTAATAGTTTACACTTTCCTGAAAGAAGGTGATCACAAATATGCACCTCAAAGAATAAATTTCCGAAATAAATTAAACGATACCAGTTTATTTATTTATTTATATTTCACAATAATGCATGTAACAGATCACACAGTCCCATTTTATAAATCCTATATATTCATATATATGACGGAAAAACTAAGGTACCGCTGTTTGATGCACAAACTATGCTGCAGTGCGAATTAACTGGAAAATTGTTTACCAAATCTCCCGATGCTTTTAAACTCAAAGTCTCAGCGTGTATGTATTTTTTGAACATGATGACCCAAATAAAAATATGGACAGGAATAAGTGTGAGCTCAGCGCAATAACACAATAAGTTCAGTTCGAATTCAAATTCAAATTCAAATTCAATATACGTACAAACATAATTCCACCATTTCGTATACTATAAAAGATCAAATATCAAAACTACAATGGAAAACGTAAATTTACCTTAATTACGTCTGATAAATATATTCATTATCTCCGATCACAATGCGAAAAAAATTTAAGGATTAATGAACTTGTGGATTCCAAAAATTAGCAAACAATCACAACGGATATTAATGATGGATAACACAATCTTAATGAGATCAAAATATTTATATAGGATTGATTAAAGTATATCACATTACTTTCAATTGGAACCGCTCAGCTAGTGAATGAAATTTAGAAATAATCGTTGTTTCTCGTGGATATTGCAATTAATTAGGGCATTATCACAATTCTAGAACCCGCTGTTTAAACAAGTATAATTGAATTAATAATTTGTGTTTGGATTTTTCAATCTATTGTCCATGAAATCAATCAATCAATCAATCAATAATTATCTAGTTTTAATGCATTGATTTAATAGTCTAACGTTATATCGATATTCAATTAATTAAATTATTCAGGTAACGGTAATTATGGCTCTGATCGACTTGCCAGAAGAATTGAGTTTCAGAAATTAGAGCAAAACAAGCTAACGCTAATAAATCGCCAGATTAATTTATTAATTGATCGAATCGCAGTAATAAATAACAGAACCATTTCCATTAATAAAATATACATTTATTAATGGGTCGAGCCGCGATAATAAACAACAGAAACATTTCCATCGAGAAAATACATTTATTATAAGAAAAGATGACCGTCAGCAAGTTGCATCCGTAAATTGCGATATCTTTTGTGATACGTCTGCTTCCCTAGATATTAAGTAACGTAAATCGAATGATTGGTCTGTCGCAGAATTGAATGGATAAATAGAGTAAATGTTTAACGTCAAGCTTATTAGCACTATAATTGGAAAGTTAGTGTATGGAAACTATGGAAGTACAAATCACTACATATTTTCGATATTGGGATCGACTTATCGTTAGAGTACTGTATATATATACGTGTTTTTTTTTTTTTACAAATGTTAATCTGCTAACTTGATTTGATTTAAATCGACGATTTTGATGATCTTATCAAAATATTTTAATAAAGAGTAAACCAAAAAGATTTTTTGAAAAGAATTAAAGATAATGGGGTCAACGTCTTTTGTCTATTCTATGTCCTTGATACAAGCAAACAAGAGATCATTTATACCCCCAACAAAAAAAGGTGATTGCGAAAATAATTGGATTGCGACACAATCAAAAGACAATAAATACAATATAATTAAACTTAATTAAAATCAATTTAATTACCTCCACGCATATTTTATCAATCTCGTAGTAGTCGCAGTAAAAAGTTTCAATTTGTTATCAGTCGAATCATTTAAATATAGGTTATATATATATTAATTATATATATAAATATATATTAAAATACACAAACTTGAAACACGTAAGTGCCATTTAACGAAAGAATAAAAGCACCGATTATGTAACTTGTAACATCTGACAACCGATTAAGTGGGAGTTCGGGAACCAGAGTAAAAATTTCTCAGGAAAGAAAAATGGAAGCCAAACAAATGCTAGGAAAAGGAATTTCAAGAGTACACAAACAAAAAGTCAGAGCAGTAAAGAAACTTTGTTTTTTATATCCATATGCAAAAATGAACAAGATTAAGTATTTAAACAAGTTAGTTCCCTGATTACGTTGTCGAAGCAATCCATTACACAAGCCCTTGTCATTGTAGAGTCATCATTAACAGCTCTTTTACTATCGTATTAGCGGTAAGTTCAATGTTTTACACGGATGAGAGTAATTCCTTTTAGTTATTGAAACAAAAAAAAAAACGCGTGAGAAAAGCAGGTTTTTCCCTTATTAGCTATTATTTGTGTTGTGTTATTTAATTCTTGATTTTTTGGCTTTCTTTCATTTAAACAAATAACGGCATCCATTCTTAGAAGACGCGTCTTATGGTAAAGCCATCCAATACTTTAATGCTTTGAATTGCAAAGGATTTGTATCCAAACATTTACTCACAAAAATGCACTGCCAAGATAACCTTTGATAAGTACTATAATATAATGTACTCTTTTTATGTAATATAATATTAATTCAGTGAACAGTTAGAATTTTTCATAGGATGTGTTTAGACTGTTTGCACTATCGAAATCGAGTGATACGTCACTTGCACCTTGTACCAATCGATATTATTTTTAGAATTTCACAATCTTCAATCTTATAGAATGATCAAATTTGGTAAGTTTTTTGGTACATCAACTTATAAATAAGACAGTGACACAAGCTGTCATAGAAAGCCAAGAAACCGCATCCATGCAAAGAAATTATATATTTTATATAGTCAACCTTGAATATAATAAGCGAACACGGAATATAATGAACTTGACTTTTAAATTTATTACGAGTTCGTTATATAATATAGTAAATTTGATATAACGAGCTTTTATTAGTAAACCCGTCAGAGTTGACTGTAATTTTTATAGAAAAATTTACTTTCGTTAATTAACAGAAGTTCAGCGTAAATACTCTGATATATTTTGCTTTTTTTTATCTGAATTTGGTTTTTATCATCTCTCTATTTAGGGATAGACGATAAAAACCAAACTCGGATAAAATAAAGCAAAATATGTAATATATGTTAGAGTATTTAACTTCCGTAATATCTAATAGAATATTTACCCTGAGCTAAACTTGCCACCCGTAATTGTTTTTGCAAAGTTGTAATGTTGCAACCTATATGTTGTAACTCGTTGTAATAATTACGACCAGCAAGCTTAGCCCTGAGCTTCTGTTAATTAACAAAAAATCAAAGGTAATCAGCGAAAGAAAAAGGAAAAAGTGGGGAGGTCGCATCAATATGCAAACAGCGATAATACTATTAAGTCGTTCGGGTGTGGTTCGAGATCCCGATATTCGTAATCCCGACAGTACATAAGCCCGACTGACAAAATCCTGAAACACCAAAATCCCGACAATTTCAATATCCCGACGGTTCAAATCCCGACAATTACAAAAATCCCGACGATTAAGATTCTAAAACCGATATGGTGCATAAAATCTAAAGTCATCAAACGTTTGTATTTTATAAAATGTATAAACTTCGTTACTAAGAAATAAAAATTTAATCCGTGAATATGATAGAATAGGCCTTTTCTGAGCATATTCACGGATTAAATTTTGTATTTACTTCTTAGTAAGGAAGTTTAAACATTTTATAAAATACAAACGTTTGGTGATTTAGATTTTATGCACCATACTTAAATGTGCGGGGAATACAAATTTCTCAAATAGGAAATTTGTGATATTCACCAAATAAGTAAATTTTCTCCTGCCGGATGGCTCAAACCAATAAGAATGATCAACCCGGCAAAACAAATCCGATACAAGAAAATGAAAATGTGAAAAATATGTCAAAATTTGACCTGAAGCACTAATAAAAAATACCAGGAAGACAATTGTACATATAATCTTGTCCCCCAGTTCTAACCCTAACCCAAGCAATAAATTAGCGTTTTACTAACCACATCTTTCCTATTGGGGAAGCTTGTATTCGCCGCACATTTAAGTACGTATACGCTGGTTTTATAATCATTTTGAACCGTCGGGCTTATGTACTGTCGGGATTACGAGTATCGGGATTTCGTACGGATCCCAAGTCGTTCACTTTCTCTAAGGGTAACAATTTTTATTAGCACACCAATTAGAGTCCTTTTTAAACTTAATAAAACTTGTCCTGCTGATACTTGTACTTTCTACGCTTTATAAATCTCAAATGATGCAGTAACGTCATAAATTTTAATGATGAAAGGCAAACTTAACGAGTTACAATCCAAAATACACGTGCATGCCTATTTTTAAATCGGACAGTGCTAATCACATGAGCTTTCTGGGGAAAAATTTATAATCGGTGATGTATAATAATCGATTGATGTATCACACAAACTTTAATATAGATGAATGAGAGAATAAAAATTGATTTATTATAAGACTTGTTTGTAGTGCCCAAAAACTAATTACTCTTCTACATTTTCCCTAATTTCTTATTAAATATCTTCTAATGAACTTTTGGCGCATCTATTATGGTACCATTCGTTGAACGTGTAATCGTGGATGCATTTTCAGGTGATTTCACCTGATTAGTACTTTTACACGTGACCCGCCGCATGACTAGCTTCGCCAACAAAAAATCACGCTCACGTGAGCACGGAAAATTAACGTTAAAGGCTATTTATCGTTCGGGTTAGGGTATAGGTTAAAGTAGAGGACAGGATTATATGTAAAATTGCCTTCCCGACATTTTTTGTTAATGCTTTAATCCAGATTTTGACATCTGTTTTCCGTATTTTTTACATTATTCACTTCTTGTATCGAATTTGTTTTGCCAGGTTGATCAAAAATTTGCGCATTCTTATTGGTTTGCTCTCATGTGAGCGTGAATTTTTGTTGGCGATGCTGGGAAAGTTCACTGGTCCAGAAAAGATTACGAGATTAAGCACTATCCGTAGGCTTCCCGTTTTTAAATTTCATTTTATTGTAATTCGCAATTCCACAAGTTAATTACAGTAACCCTTTAAAAAAATGTTCAACAAAAGTAGCAATTTTCCGTGTGACAAATATTAGACATATGTTGAACAAATGTTGAATATAAACGTTCGACTAACCATAAATTTAGATACACGTGATTTTTAAGAGTAACCAATCAAAGTACAAAATATCAAAATACTAATACCATTTCGATTATGGTTAGGAATAAGATTAGAGTTAAAATTATATATAGTAAATTCACAAGGAATCTTTTTTGTTAGAACATCAGAGACGGTTTCATAGGAAAAAGTTCGAGATACAAGCTATTTTTCAAAAACAGACGTTCGTTTGAATTTTTCTGTTACACATGATTCTGCGATTTGATTGGTTATTAAATAAAAATGTTCAACATTTATCACGCGAAAATCACGCGAGATCTTTAAAACGCATCACTTTTTGTAGAAATGATATTTTATAGAGCTCGTTACAAAGAACAAGTTACCGATCAGTTTTTTAAAATATCATTTCTACAAAAAATTGATGCATTTTAAATACCTCATGTGATTGTTGAGTATAAACTTCCAGCACCATACTTTTGTTGAATGATTGTTGTATGAATGTTGAACAAAACAATTTACAGTTTTTTTATAGGGTAACCGCGTAAACCCTTTATCAACTTTAAATTGCTAAAACTTTTGATTGAATAAGGAAGGTTTTTAAAAACTGTTCTAGCCAATAGCAAAAAAGAACATTTTGGCTAGAATTTTTTTGTTTAATAAAAATTGAATGAATAGTATAATTTAAAATATCGTTGAGAGGTGTGAGTTTATGCTGTTCGCACTGCACTGCGAATTATTGGCTTCGTTGTTAAAATCCGGATCGGATCAAAGAATTGGTAATAGTAATATATACCCTGTCGCATTAAGTGTTAATATCGTGCTCAATTATTTATTAGTTATATTATTCATGCTTTCTTGATATCATCATCCGAGTCAACATCAGGTTCTTGATCAATAAGTCAATGTTGAGTTCATTATTAGTAAGAACAACATTAAGTTCTTGATTGATAGGTCCAATATTGAATTCTTTATTCATAATGAAAATATAACTTTATTTTTTAAAGAGTGAAAGCGAGAATTACTTATATAAAATAGTATGATATCTCTTTCTATAAAGATATTACGATAATAAAGAGCTTAATAAATTTCACATATAGTATCCGATATTGACACGCTCCTGGGTATTAAAGATAAATATCATGATCTGGAAATTTTCCCACTAATTTCCAGATCATGATATTTATAATACTAATGTAATAGCGAACAGAACATATAATCGTAGATCCAATTCGACGTGTTTTGGTAGAGAAATGAACTTGATAACATTTTCTTGTTGTATGTTAGAAAAATCAAGCAGATTCGTAATATTATGTATTTTAGGAAAATTTCAAAGTTCTCAAGAATATGTAATTATTAGAGATATTTACAAATATTTTAAATTTTAGCAAAGTATTGAAAAATTGTGTCTTATTTATTCACAAAATTTATGACAATTTGACTCCTGACACTAATGAACTCATTCGAAATTTCCAATTATTTACAGTCAGACCTCCCTAAGTGCAAATGCACGTTCTAATTTGGCTCCAACTTATAAGATATATATGTATTTTTACCTCCGTAAATGCAATACCTCGCCAAGTGCAAGTTTTTATATGGTCCCGACGAATTGCACTTAGGGAGATCTGACTGTATTTAGATAATGGTTTTTCGAGAATTAATCTCATATTCTACAAATTTTCAAAATAGTGTGCTTGTTTGAATTGGTCCGTCATAATTGTGAGACTTTATGCACACTATGGTGTCATTTTTTGAAGAAATACTAACATGTCAGAGAATTTGATAGAATTTAAAATGCATAAATTAATAAAGACTGTTCTAAAGAGTCGGATTGATTTATAAAATATCTCAATAAACCATAATTGCTCAATACTTTGTTAGAAAATTATTAAATTATTGAATTATGTAATTTTGAATTTTTTTAATTTACGCACAAAATACTAGAATTTCTTGGTCAAAAAACTGTCAATTTTAAGAAATTACCCGGTGATCATTCGCTATAACAATAATGAGCGTTTTTCTAATATAACAAAGTTTTATAATAATTTATTATATATATTATTATATAAAGTTTCCTGGAAACCCTATTTTTAGTTAGTGTTAAAAGTGATTTTTGATTTATCAATAAGGTTTAATATAGTTTGACAGTACCTGTCAAAACCATAAGAGCTTTAACAGGCGACTTTGATATATGATGCAGGAACTCTTAAATCGACATTATGTTTCATGTTATAAATCCTTAACTAGGAAGCAAATCTGGTAATATTATATGTATATATATAGATGATTTTCTTGATACATGTAATATTACCGGTTAGATTTTGGGTTTACGTACTTCCCAGTTAAGCTGATAGAATTTATAACATGAGACATATTGTCGATTCAAAATTTCCTGCATCATAACTACTTTTTATAGTTATTGTTTAAATTATTATTAAAATAATTTTTTTAGTAATTAATTGATAAAAAAATTTAAAATTTATTGATTTTTTATTATATTAACTTATAAAAATAATGTAGCATCATCAATCGGACCACACTGAACATAGTCCAATATTGCACCACTAAATCACTGAACTTAATAATTTATGGTCTAATATGGTCAGATTCAGTAATTTCTGATTATTGAACATATTAATAAAATTGATACAAATTTTGATACAAATTAATTTGAAAATTTAATATAATAACAAATCAATTTTTGTTTACTAATATGCTAAACAAATTTTAATAACTTATAAAAAATATATCAATATCAAAATTTACTATTAAAAATATAGTAAATTTCCAATTTTATTTTCATCAAAACATTTTATAAAAATTTTATTTTATATTAAAATAAAAATTATTTTCAATTTACTAGATTTTTAATAATAAATATTAGGAATAATACTGTGAATTATCAAAAATGATTGCTCACTCCCAAAAATTTTCTTATTATATTCAAATTTTTATTTTATACAAGAATAATGATAATAATCTATGCTTTAACATATAATTTTCTTGAATTTTTTAAATTTAATTAGAAAATAATTAATTTAAAATATTCAAGAAAATTATATGTTAAATTATGGAAAGAAAATTTTTAATTTTTATTAATAAATTTTTGGGGTGGTCGGTCACTTTCGGTAACTCGCTGTACATTCAGTGCTGTCACTTTATTATAATATATTTTTAAATTGAATTTTTCTATTTTAAAGATATTATTAATTAAAATTTTTGGAATGTGAATTTTCTTTATAAACTAATGTGGAATTATTAAAGCTAATTCATTAATCAAATATACTATATATATATATATAGCAGATATATATACTTCATAGATACTAGTAGTATTTTGAAATATCGATTTTAAAAATTGAAAAAATCAAAATTTCGAAAATTTCATTTAATTTAGAATTACGAAATTTTAAATAAAATCTTAGAACTATTAATATTGATATATATACAGTCAATTATATCATCCCTTTGTTCTTATATGTTGATGGAATATATCTGAATATATAAAACACATATAAAAAGGAAACTCGTTCCAGCTCAATTGTGGGGATATAAATGAGGTTTTAAATAAGGGGAATATAACCCAAGGGAGATATAACCCAGGTACGACTGTATTTCGATCTTAGTTTACAATAAAATTAATCTCCACATTTTTTTCAAAAAAATAGCCAAATTTTGGAATTTCAACATGTATAAATAACCAAAAATATTACAAATTTAAATTTTATTTTAATAATTGGAAGGTAAATATATTTAACTTTTTTTTTGCATTTTATTAATAATAAAAAATATCAGATAAAAGACAACTGCAATATTTATTATCAGACAATTTTCAAATAAAAAATAATTTTTTAAAAGAACAAAAAGTATATTTAGAAACTTGAATCAAAAAACGTAGTAATAAACTTGAAGAGAAAATGACAATTGTAAACTTAACGACAATATTTGACATACCAGAATAAATATTGGTTGAAAATTCACGATGCTTTTTAAATGAACACGAATGCGTGGTAATGATAAATAAATATTCGTGTGCTTTTAGCAAAGTTTCTAATTAGGATCCAATATATATATTTAAACACTCGTTTCCTTCTTTTGTGATATGTAGAGTTATAATCATCGATATATACTTGATATTTAACACTAAAAAGAAAATTGATGCAAAATTTAGTAATACAGAGAAAATTACATAATATTTGAAATTTACGAAAAAAAAGTAGTTTCTATTAATATTCAACTTATAAATACGAAAATTAAGACATCTCTAACAGACGTCACTTTTTGAGCTCTTTCGTTCTATTTATTACACGTGTTTAATTTAGCTCTCGTGCGAAATAACTTGGGTTTTAATTTATTTCTTTGCTTCGATTTTCTCGAAGCATTTGAGTACCAAGCTTTTTCTGTAGTTTATCATAATTATCAAACCAATAGACAAGAACGCAGGAAATTGCCCAAATTAATAATGAAATATAAGGTTGTCGCCAGTGAAATAAAATCATTGATTCCAACTGAGTTAGTAATAGAAGACACCAAGTGAGGCCTCGCATTATAATCGACGTTATAATGTCATCTAGAGAAATAATGTCATCTAGAGAAATTGGCGACGTCGTTTGGTTAGTCATAGAAAATTGTACTTTCTCAGAATGATGTGATTGAGCTGTGGGATCATTGGTTTGATAGCTAATTTTAGGCGAATCAGAGGTGAAAAGATTGATATCTTTTGACTCGGGTGAAATTGTTCCGGTAAGCGACAACGATGAATCGAGGTATTCTGGAAATAAAAGTTTATCTGTTTTTGATGGTGCGATTGAATTTTTTGCATTTCTTTTTTTGATTATGCGTTGATGTTTTTGAATTCTTTTGAGATTAGAGCATTCAAAGGAAGCCATTTCAAGGGTTTTAAATAGAAAACAAGGATAAAATTCGAATTAATCAAATTCAGGTGTGATTTTATATTCGTATGTGATCTGCAGGCAACGAATTAATTAATAAAATGGAAAATATGATTTGATGAATAAGTATTCTGATGAAAAACTCCTTGCATATTTATGGACTTTGATTCTCTGTTCGTTTTGTTGTTGTATTCTAATCATCTAAATTATACGTTAGAACCAATCAAGATTATTTTTTCTCCTTTTATTGTTGATGAGGAGTTTGGTGAAAACCGGTTAGAAGTATCTTGTTGCAAGTTACCCGCAACACTCGCATTAGGTATTAATATATAAACACAAGTTTCATTATTGTTGTATTGTCTCGAAACATAAAAATTCCTTATCGTTATGTAAATTTGACTCCAATCTAATCAAATTTCACAATACCGTATATTTTACAGAACAAAAAATGATTTGGTACAATACAACTCAATATTTCCATCCCAAAATAAAAATCGGCAATGAATGTATTCATGTCGAACTACGAACGTACAAACGTCTACATTGAAGATCCCTTATATTTCAAGATTGTATTGAGCTTTACCATTCCAATGAATACAAAGATGAGGTACCCGATTCGACTGAATCCCTAATACCATTCTCATGCTGAAATTTTAAGATTGCAAACAGACATCACGTTGAGAGGATTAAACGATATCAGCAATTCAAGAGCTTAACTTCAGAATATGTGTTCGTCGATGGATAGTTATTGGCGGTAATATACCTATCATCGAGCTTGAAAAGGGTGATCCGACAAAACGATACGGAAGGATGCTTGATGTTCTATGTACATATACTCAATGTGTCAACAATTCATAGTGATATTTCACAAAATCAATCAATTCGTTGGACTGAATGTGAATTCATCAACTTTGCTGATCTCACTATGTGAGAAAATATCGACCCACGAAGGATTCTAGTGAAAATCATACGACTTTTTGGCGCCTCAGTAATAATATATTTCCAAAGGAAATTGCCAATTAAAAATTTGCGATGGCAAATAATTCAAATTTTCGTCGGTTCTGTATCACCACCAATTCGAATATCATCATTTTCCTTCCATATTTAAATTTTTCATTTATTTCAGAAATATTTCATAGACAATTTCATTCGACATATTTCAATGATTCAAAATATCAACCAAATATATTTTTCATTAATACACTTTCAAGTTGCTACTTATACGTATACGTAATGCTGATAGTTCCTCTTTCTTTATCACACTCTTCTATCTAACTTGAAAGTGTATTAATGAAAAATATATTTGGTTGATATTTTGAATCATTGAAATATGTCGAATGAAA
>CAJVPL010000632.1:0-22225 GCA_910591945.1 Ambispora gerdemannii | reverse complement strand
TTTAGAGCTACAAATCAGTATATGATACTATATGCTGATCTTTAATCGAACTCGAACCAGACTCGAACTCGTATAACGGTTCAGTTCGAGTTCAGTTCGAATTTCGAACCTTTCTTGAACTCAAGCCAAAGTCCGGTTCGGTTCGGTTCATAGGAACACTAATATGTAGAGAACAAAAGTTATTTTTTATGGAGTACATCAAAAAATTATTTGTAAATATCAAAATCACAAATAAAATGTATGCAATTTTAATTAATTTCAAAAAAAATTGGATTTTTATATTACAAAAAAAATAAAAAAATAATGAAATTTTAAAGTTAAATATTATATAAAATAAAAATTATTTTAGTTTAGAAAAGTAACAAATATTCTAGAAAAGAAGGAAATGACTGAATTTCAGATATTAATATAATTTTATATATATATGTTATAGTCTTTCTGGAAAGTAATAACTAGCAGTTTTTTATTATAATTTTTTTATATAATAATTTAATTTAAAATTTTATTTTTATAATATATATAAATAAGATTTTATATTTTAGAAATATTAATATTTGATATATTTTTTAATATTAATATAATAATTTATTTATTAAAAATTTTCAAAGAATATAAATTTTTTTACTTTTTTTAAATATTTTAATATTTTATGCTGATTTTTTGAAATCAACTAAATATAAATTGGTGAAACAACTTTTTTAATAGGCAAAAACTGATTTAATAATATAGTTTTCAAATTATTAAGTGATAATTCCTAACTAAATTATTTGTTAATTTAAATATTAATCAATTATTACTTTTTAGAAAAACTATAAATCAAATCTTAGAAGAAAAAAGAAATTTCTAAAACAAAATAGATATTAGTTAATATTTGTTATTTTTTTATAATTCTAAAAAAAATTAAATATTAAACAATTAAAAATAACTGATTATTTTTTATTAATTTAAATTAAAAAATTGTATTTAATAATTAATATACAAATTATATAATTTAATTAATAAAATATAATTTTATTAATTTTAAATTATATTTATAATATTATATTTTAATTAAATAATATACAGTAATTAATAGAATTATGAAATTATATGTGCAATTTTATTAATAAAATATAGTAAAAATTTAAATTTTTATTTTATATAAAAGTTTTTAATTTTATTAATAAATATTTTTATTTTTATATTAAAATAAAGATTATAAATTATATTTTAATATATATTTTTTTGGATTTTTTAGATTTTTTTCTGATAAAGTTATTTTAATTGCAAAATTTTTTATAATTGAAATATAAATTAATTATAAAAAATTTTTGTAATAATTTGCAATTAAAACAAAAAATCTAAAAAAATATGTTAAAATATAACTTATCATCTTTATTTTAATAAAAATAAAAAATATTTAAAAAATTTATAAAAAATATATATTAAAATACAAATTTTTAGCTTTATTTTAATATAAAAACAAAAAATATTTTATTATAAAGAAAAAACTTTTATTTTTATTATACTTTACTATTTTTTTTGAAATTTCTAGTAATTTATTATAAAGATATATATAAAAAATAATTGACAATTAAATCAAAAAAATAATTATTATTTAATTATATAAAATTATTATATAATTTCAAATCTGATTTTATATATATTTAACAAATTATATATTAGTAAAAACAATATTTTTTATATATTCAAATATTATATATCAAAATTCATATAATTTTTCAATTTTATTTTGATATTTTTATTGATTATTAATACAAAAAAACATAATAATTTTATTACTAAAAACCAATATTATTATATAATCAAATCTCTCTATAGTCATTACTCTTGGTAAAGCAAAATTTGGTGACTATAGAGAGAATGTGACTATAGAGAGACTTTTTTACTATATTTATATGTAAATGGAAAAGCAAAATAGGGTGACTATATAGAGATGTGACTATAAATGGGTGTGATTATAGAGGAGTTTGACTATATTTAGTTTTGATTGTTAATCTTATTTTTTTTCATGCTATTTATGAATAATATTATAAAGAGATCTTTAAAATTTGATTTATTAAGTTTTTCTTTTTAAATATCAATTTGATTTTTAATTTGAACACAAAGAATTATTTTATATTTTATTATTATTATTATTTGCAAATCTTATTATGAATATAATCAAACTTTTTTATAATTATCATTCTTGGAAAAGTGAAATTGGATTATTAAGTTATTTAGAGTTTGATTCTAAAATTATATATCTTTTTCCACTCTCTAAAATATTAGCTAATATATTTAAGTGCTCTTATAGCAAAAATTATTATTTTTATATAAAATTTATTTTGGATAATAACTATTATTTTTAGATTTAATAATAATTTTTCTAAGAATATAATTATATAATCAATCCCTTTTATGTTCACATTGTTAGATCCAATAGTAATATTTTTTTCATAAATATGACTATATATAATGAAATTTTATAATGAATGTGCTTATAACAAGATGCTTTTATTATAGCATGTTCTTGAAAAAAGTGATTATAGCAAGATTTTTACATATATAATGTGACTATAATAAGGTAATTATAGAGGAATTTGACTATATAATACAAATACAAAAAGGTTTTTTTTGAAAAAAATGATTCATAATCGTTCATAACTTCCGAGTTAATAGTCATGATTGTTAATTAATTTTGCTATTTTTTCATATAATATAATACAGATTATATTTTTCGATTTATTTAATTATATTTTCTCTTTTATAATAATTTTCCACTGAAAACCGTTATGGAAATACATTACTTCTACAAATGTAGATGTTATAAAAGAGTATTTCTTTAATTTCTCGAATATCGAATATTTATTAATGTTTTAAATTAATATTTTAGTATGTCAATATAATCAAACACTTTAGAATTCAGGTCAAAAATTACAATTTTTCATAATTTCATACATACGCAAGATAAATTCATAAATAAGATTGAAAATTTCGAAGCACGATTGTAATGAGATAGTGAAATTAAATTCTGAAAGTTTAATATCACGTTAATAGTCGAATATCCCAATATAACAGAAGTTTCTAGAGATTATATTAAAGCAAATATCTTTGGCCTTAAATTCAATCAATTTGAAAGGCAAATTTGGTTTAACTTTTTGATATTATTAGTTGTAAGTAAAAAAATACTATAAGAAAATGAATATATTTCAGAATAGACATCATTGCAGTATAAATCGATAATTAGTAAAAACCTCTGTAAATATCGTTATATTGAGAATTTATTATAAAACTCATTATATTTATTAGTTTTTTTTGGGCTGTCATCGTTATATCGAGACTTTATTTAATCATCGTTGTAACGTGTATCGGTATATCGAGTTTGACTGTATTCATTTTGAACTTTAAAAGATGTCCTGTAGACAATTTTTGATCACGAATATCTAATCGAAGAAAGCTAACATGATTGCAGCCATAATAATTCTAATAAAGTCAATATTGTATAAAAAGCTGGCTGCGTAATATTTCTGGTGCCATACAAGACATTACACTGTATGTTCCTTTTGATAATTCAACAGGCCGCGAGAACTAGTCTCTCTCTAAACACATTTCACTATGAAGATCACGACGAATATAGCGATAATTCTTAGTTCCACTCGCTGATATGCAACCAAGTAAAATTCAATTATTTATTAACAAGATTACTGTCTATTACACTTATCCATAATCATCAAAAGCTACTACAACTAGATATATAGAAATTAGAACACTTTTACGGATGTTCGACTGTACTAACGAAAGCCGGGCGAGGTTAGAGGGGCAGGATTTCGTTCGAAGTTTGGTGTTGCAAATAGGTTTCTTTTTCTTTCCAACTTTCCTTTCTTTTCATTCTATTAGATTTTCATCAACCACACGATGATGCATGAAAATGTAATATCAAGTAAAAAATCCTTACCATTTCTTTTAGATCCCTCCATATTCTAAGATTGAATTTATCCTTTTGGATTCGCTGCGATGAGGAAAATTAGGCAAATTAGTTAATCAAGATAACAACCAATAAAAACTTCAATTTTTACCTTTAGCATATATTGAATTTTTTCGATACGCTGGTAAACAGGATGATCACTCGTAAATTTTAGTTTCATACGTTTAAGCTCAGCACTCAACAACTTATGAGACTGCATTTTCGTGATTTTCGGGTCTTGCTTGAGTATGTAGATATCCCAGTCGTTTACATTCCATTGGTTCATCTCTTTATTCCAATAATCTGAAATAGTTGGAATGATTCGAAGGCTGAGTTTTGCTTGTACATATAGAGAAAGGAAAGAGCAGGATATAAAAAAAACACACCTTTAGCATTCAAATGTAAAGTAGACATTTCGATTTAATAAGACGATAAAAAATAAATATCTGTAAAACTTGCTATTTAAAAGATGAAAAGTGAAAATGTATACTACGCATTTGATTTGAATTTGGAATAGTATGAATGGCTAAAACTCATGATGATGATGATGATATATATTTACCTCGTGCCACTTTCACGAATAATACTTATCGTTATTGATTGTTAAACGCCGCATGCGAATGTCATAGATAATCAGTTTTTCACGTTTATCGTTATGTTTTGCAATCATCTTCACCCTCCCCCCGGAAATTTCTGGTAACAAGTCTTATGATTCCGGAAAATAGTTATCGTATAGATACGTAGTTATACAAGTCTTCTGCTTTATTATCCCTGCTATTTGCACGCTCAGAAATTGATGCTTTGATAGAAATAAATTGTATTTTCTTTTGAAATACATCCATTTTGAAATAAACACGATCTATAAGTTTGTATCAAATGTCTAAAATTTCATCACAGTTTTTAGATTTAATTTCATAGTGATATTGAAACTGCTGCCCTGTGTTTTGAGATTGCGGCACGCAACAGCCATAATTTTCTTCTTCATCCTGTAAATATTGAAAGGGATTTTTTAAAAAAATCAAATCTAAAACGAAGTATTTCAAGCCACTGCTGGTCTTCAAAGTATAGACCTGTATACGAAGACTTCGCTATATGTCTAGCCAGGACGCTTAGATAAACTTTCTGAAACCTATTCATATCTCAAACTCGCCATCTTTCTATTATTTATACACAATAGTTTAATTAATTATTCGTGAAATTAAGTAATCAAAAAGTACTGTTTGAAATACTAATATATATTTTAAGTTCCGTCTCAAAAAAACAACTCCCATTAATGCTCATGTTTAACATGCTTTCTGACAAATTTCTTTCATAAAGCAAGCCAAATTATTCACATATAAACCTGATATATTTCCATGTCGAATTTTCTTCTGAGAATGTAGAAAAAGAATTTAGTTCTTAGTGAGATAAAAATAGTGCTTTGTTATCTGAGATCACTGTAAATTTTGGATCTAGTGACCTATCCAACGATTACAGAATCTTTCTTTTACACGTTCATCGAGAATTTCTCCCAGTTTAGCTGCATATTCAAGAGAAGAACGTCTAATTTTCGAACACAGCGTAAATATCCACATTAGCATAAGGAATTGCGTCGTCAAGTGAGATAAAAATCGATAGATCAACGTGATAAAAGCAGTTTTATAGTCCAGGTGTCTTTAGTTCAACGGGGGTTCGAACCCGGGCGAGTTTGGTCATTGCCCGGAAAGACCCATCGCCGAGTGGCCTGAACCATAAAGCTACTCCTAGAAAAATTGATATTTCAATAATATAAAAGACATAAATTTATGTGAATTGTTATTTGATAATTCTTGAAATGATAGTCTTAATACATGCTTTATGAGTGACACTAGTATTTTTGAGATATTACAATTAACCAAAAGTTCAAAAAATTTATTTGTTTTAAAACTTTGAACTATGTGTAAATTTTGAGCTTTCTAGCTTACAATTTTATTACAGTGCAAGACACTTGAAGATGCAATGAAATTAGTCACCCTTAAAAGGCGAATAATCTTCATACAAAAAAAAAAGGTCTAGCTTGATCGATGGTCAGCAGCATCATCACCAACAAAAATTCACGTGAGCGTGAGCGTGATGTGGCATAACCCAATAAGAACGTTCTGTTGAGTGGCGCAAACCAATCGCAAATTTTTGACCAATCTAACTTGAAGCACTAATAAAAAATGTTAAAAAGGCAATTTTACATGTAAACTTGTCCTCCATTTTAACCCTTACCCTAACCCGAACAATAAAATAGTCTTTAACGTTAATTTTTCGTGATCACGTGAGCGTAAATCTTTTTAGTGATGCGAGGAAGTTGCATTAGTTTTGATTGAATACAAGTAATGTGAAAAAATACGGAAAACGAATGGGTAAACCTGAAGCACTAATAAAAAATGTTGGGAAGACAAATTTTTCTCCATTCCTAACCCTAACCCTTAAGCCTAACACTAAAACTAACCGTTAATATTCTCAACCAATCAAAACTTCGGGTGAAAATTAGTAAATGCGGAGGAAGTTATGGACAGTGTGACAAATAATGTGAGCTTTGATCGTCAAATCAAATTTGATTGGTCAATCACGAGTCACGTTTTGTTATTTTATTGGTTATTGCAATAAATCAATTGGAATCAAACGTAATAAAAAAGTAGATTTATAGTCCAGGTATCTTTAGTTCAACGGGGGTTCGAACCCGGGCGAGTTCTGTCATTGCCCGAAAAGACCCATCGCCGAGTGGCCTGAACCATAAAGCTACTCCTAGAAAATTTAATATTTCAATAATATAAAATAAGTGAATTTATGCGAATTATTATTTGATAATTCTTGAAATGATGTCTTGAAATGATGGTCTTGATACAAATTTCTTCATACTGTATGGGTGACACTAGTATTTTTGAGATATTATAATTAACCAAAAGTTCAAATTTGTTTTAAAACTTTGAATTATATATAAATTTTGAGCTTTTTAGCTTACAATTTTATTATAGTGCAAGATACTTAAAGATGCCAATAAAATTAGTCATCTTTAAAAGGTAAAGAATCTTCATACAAAAAGGTTGCTATTTTATAATAAATAGGTCTAGCTACTATTCATTTAAAAATTCACTATTTTCACATGATCGATGATCAGTGGGACAAACAACGTGACATATGATCGTCAAATCAAATTTGATTGGTCAATCACGAGTCACGTTTTGTTATTTTATTAGATCAATTGGAATCAACGTAATAAAAAGTATTTTATAGTCCAGGTATCTTTGGTTCAGCGGGGGTTCGAACCCGGGCGAGTTATGTCATTGCCCGGAAAGACCGCACCGCCGAGTGGCCTGAACTATAAAGCTACTCCTAGAAAAATTGGTATTTCAATAATATAAAAATAAGTAAATTTATGCGAATTGTTATTTGATAATTCTTGAAATGATAGTCTTGATACAAATTTCTTTATACTGTATGGGTGACACTAGTATTTTTGAGATATTATAATTAACCAAAGTTCAAAAAATTGTTTTAAAACTTTGAATTATATGTAAATTTTGAGCTTTCTAGCTTACAATTTTATTACAGTGCAAGACACTTAAAGATGCCAATAAAATTTAAGGCAAAGAATTTTCATACAAAGATCATACAAAAAAAAAGGAGGCCGCCATTTCGTAATAACTCACTATTTTCATATGATCGATGGTCGGTGGGACAAATAACGTGACCTGTGATCGTCAAATCAAATTTGATTGGTTATTGCAATAAACCACTGTAGATCAATTGGAATCAAGTAATTTTATAGTCCAAGTGTCTTTAGCTCAACGGATTCGAATTCGAACGCTCCAAATTTGGTGCTGCACGCAATCTCACCGCTGAGTGGCCTGAACCATAAAGCTACTCGAAAAAATAATATCAAAGACGTGAATTTATATGAAATGATAGTAAAATATCAATTTTAAAAAATCGAAAAAACCAAAAGTTGATTTTTTTCTGTTTTTGGAACTTTGAACTAAAATATTTCAGTTGCTTACGATCTCAATTTTCTCTCGACAAGTTTTTCCTTCTACTTCATATACATGTATAAACATATTAAGTGTCAGGACAAACTTCGGCTACCAACTTGGCAGCTATTTAAAAATCACTGCAAATTTTTCATGATAAAAATTAAAAAACGCGCTTTCAAGTGGCGTGCCTAAATTTTTTTATTCATCTGAACTTATTCATCTGAAACATGTTACTTTAGTATGGTTCAGTGTTGGTCCAAAAATTTTTTTAGTCCACATCAAATCCTTATTGGAATGATAAATGTTTTGTGTATTTCTGGTCAGATTTATCGTTCTAAATTTTATTAGTTCAATGTCTAGTTAAAACGGCTGGACATACGTATAACAATGCACACAACCCTGCTTCTGGCAAAGATATTCATTTATCTTCTGCAAAAATTAAATGTCAGATTTGATGTTTGTGGGTGAGATATCGATATGATTAATAATTCTTTTGGGAAATCACTGAGCCAAGAGTTTTCTAGATTTAGTGAACGAAAGTTTAGTTTACTTGAGCATGGAAGTTTCTGTACATAGCCAAGCGTAAACAAAATTTCTTTAACTATATAAAGCGAGCCCTCTCTACGATCTGGTCATATCCTCGAAATGATTGGTATACGTCATCACGCCAATTTTCCAATTGAAATTTTTGCCAAGAAAATATACTAATACGTACTACAGTAAAAACAAAGTAAAAATATGTTTGTTTTTGGATTTGTGTGTTTGTACATTGTCAAAAATGCTGTGTTTATTATGATTGCGCCACTGGGAAGCGTCGATCTTTACCAACGTGGTTTTCCTTTATGTAACAATCACAATTATAATTACGATAATCGATGTTCTAGACAGCATTGTATTTTTTTCTATCTTGTTCGAGAACATCAGTTTATTATAGATTATAGTTTATTCATATTCCATCAGGATATTCTATTTCTATTCTTTTTTGATTGTTATACACTATTACACTATTCATGCACTGTTTTTTTAAATAAAGTTCCTTTTTGTTTGCTACACCTCAAAATCTTGGCAGATTACCAACATTATGTTTTTTCCAGTCCTTCCCTCCTTAACCCAGCAATTCGGTGCTTCATTTGATCCTAAGGTGGTCGGAGCGTGCGCAACTTTACAAAAAAAGGCGTGACAGAGAAGATAAGGGTTGGATTTTTCTCCTTTCATAATCATATCATAATCATATTCACAATAAAGTGATCAACAACAAACAATATTTTTCAATTTTTAGAAGTCAAGAACATATGGTAATTTATGATTCTATTGCATATATATTATCTATTGTATCGATGTATGTATATATTGTGTATTGCATAATTATATACTACTATTAAAATAAGATGGACAATCGTATAAAATTCTTTTCGTGTAAAAAGGAAAACCATGAGATTGGCTTAGGCTGGTTATGTCAATGTTGATGAAAATAAGATAGAGTTGTTTTTTTAGTTTACGCGTGTTTATTTTTTTTATGGGCCTGGCCATTCTTTATACTTCTGCCCTTCTTGGGAATAAAAGAATTTTCTTCAAGTTTTCCCGAGCAGGACCCATAAAATAAAAACAAATTTTTGTATCAGCAATTAGAAAGTGAATTAGGAATACGTCGTCAATCGAGTTATCAATTGAGTGAATGCTATATAATAAACCAAAGCCCAGATCAAAAAATACAATCAGCATTCAGCATCATCATCATAGAGACAGAATCAGTAATACATTTTATCCGCAAATCAATCGAAGGACGAACCGCGCGCTTCTTTTTGACGGTTAAAGGTACGGAATAAAATTAAAATATACATCTACATACGTAATTTTACCCACGCTTTAGGGACTTATGACTTGCCCTTTTCATTCTGATCATTAAGAAAATTTTGTCGACCAAAAACTTTCAAAAAAAAAAACTTCTTTATTCTGCTATAGTAGGTTGATGTATTTTCCAAATTATTATCACATGTTCGATGAACTTTTTTGAGTGGTCCTCCCTCGTTCTTTTTCTTTCCCCTGTCAATGAATAGGAAAAATCACTTATAAATATAATAGGAAACTAGATATGTTTCTTGATTTTTAGGTTGTGCACATCAAATACCCAACTTTTCTCCCAAAAAGTCTCCTATTTATCGCTCGGAAGTCCACCGAAAATACTATAGTGAGAAAGCAAGAAAAAGAATCTTGAGGAATATCAGTAATGGAAGAGGATATTTCTCCTCCTTCTACCATTCCTATGACAACAACCATCACGAATAGCGCCACTCATGACGGGAATATTACTAAAAACTTTGAACAGAGAAACTCGGACAACAAAGAAGAATTTCTTGCGCCAAAATCTGAGCCACTTGGCTCTTTCCACATTTCGTCAAAAAATGACAACACCACCATTACCACAATTTCCTCAAGTTCTCCCACCCCTAATGTAAACGATAATCGTAGTGAGAATATTAAAAAGGATCAAACCATAACGGTAACGACTTCATCCCCTACAAGTGTTTCACCCACTACCTCGACACTGGCGAATATTTCTCTGAATCCGAATATGTCGTCGAATCACAAAACACAGGCCGCATTTGTTAATAAACTATATACGTAAGTTGTTTTCTCTTTTTTTTGAAATTATCAAATACACATACACCCGTTTTTGACGATCTTCATGCTTACTTGCATGCAATGCATACATACATTTAGATATAATATACTGATAATAATTCTAATTAACCTATAATAGAATGGTGGAAGATCAGTCGATTCAACATTTAATATCATGGGCACCCTCCGGTGACGTGTTCAGTGTATCAAATCCGACGGAATTTTCCAAAACCGTGTTACCTCAATATTTCAAACACAATAACTGGCAAAGTTTTGTCAGACAATTAAACAGTAAGTATAATGATCAATTTGCCAATCGTTAATCATTGTCCACTTTGGACAATAAGTTCGAGTAATTACGTAATAAAATTAATTAATTGATGATTTTTGTTTTGGAAAATTTCATAGTGTACGGTTTCCATAAAGGTAACTTTATTCGGGCCAGTCGAACGCGTGAGATATAAATCTTCATCTTGATTATTTTGTTTTTTTATTATATGATTAATCCGCATAGCATGTACTTATAAATTTGTTCTCTCTCTCTCTCTCTGTAATCATTCTTTGATGATCAATTGTTTCTTAATCAATTTAGTCAATGACATGTTTCACGCGAACCCATCAAGTGAAAGTCAAGCCTGGGAATTCAAACACCCGGAATTTCGACGAGGTCAATTAGCCGCTTTACAAAACATTAAACGGAAAAGCGCGAAACAACAGACGCAAACAAATCAGATAATGATTAAAGGTGGAGGTGGCAGTGTTGGTGGTGGTATGTCTGGATCTGCATCTAGTCTTAGTCCGACTGAAGGTACTAACCTGGCTGATATGATACACGATGATCGAATTGATCGATTGTCAACCCAGATGGCCGAGATGATGGAAAATATGAGACGGATAAACGAGAGTTATAGTCTTTTGGTCACGGAGACCGTTTCTTGCAAAATGTTGCAAGCTAAGCATACACAGGTTCGTGCGTTACGCGTTTGTTTTTACTCGATTTGATTTTTTAATCCTGATTTCTTTTGAAATCTATACTAGGTAATTGCAAACATGACCAATCTTTTAGCATCAATTTGTCGTGACGGTAAGTAATTTCTTTTTATCCCAACGACATCAAGAAGATTTGTCGTCGAAAATGATTATTCAAATAAATCATGACACTCACAGTAATTCTATCATTAAGAATCTGATCCAAGGATTCTGAGAAAACGAAAATTTGACGGTAAATAACGATTATAGTGGTGATATTTGGCAAGAGTTTTTGTTTTTCATGTTGAGCATGTCTAATTTTTTTTGTTTTGCAATAGTTGATTTATTGCAAGCTGAAGTGGCGAAACTGGGACAGAATGAGACTATTTTGACATCTCCTCATTCACAGCATCCTCCAATGCAATATAGTAGTGGTGTTAGTGGTAATCGAGAACATAATATACATCATCCTGGATCGCATGTAACGCCAATGATTGGAATTGAAAATACTGGCAACAGTAGTAACTTGCATCATCATCATTATAACCACGCCACCGATCCCGATTATCGTCAATCATCGAGTGCTCCCGCGACTTCACAACATAGATCTTCAAAAATACAGTCTTCTACGAGTCCACTGGCCATATTGCCTGAATTTGGATTTCCTCCATACTACTCGCATAACAACACCAACTATTTGCGGGTACATCCTTCACCTGAATCAGGAGGACAAAATGGCGGTGGCACGGTTCTAGGTAATAATGGAGGATCACGAAGTGGCGGTGGTGGAAGATCATCAGGACCTTTTAGGACTACAGCAGCAGCAGCAACAGCAACACCAGCCTCATCAAGTCAGTCTACGTCATCATCCTCATCAACATCATCATCACCAAAACAATATTCGCAGCAGCAGCAGCATCATAATCATCATCACAACCATCATCAGCATCGTTCTAGTCATCATTCAAGTAGTAGTAATAATAATCATCACCGGCAACATTCGCAATCTGGATCTTCATCTTTAGGATTTGGAACAGAAAGTAGTCTTTTAAATCCGTCAAATGACAATAACAATGGCAATAATAATAGTAGTAATGAGCAACAACAATCTCAATTATCCCCACAAAGATCAACGCCGTCTTCTCCTTTTAACAGTAGCACAACGGACAATCTAATGGGTAATAATAATAATAATAATAATAATAATAATAATAATAATAATAATAATAATAATAATCATAGTAATAATCATAGTAGTAGTAGTAATAATAATAATAATAATAAGAACCCAACTATTCTACACACACGACCACTTCCATTGCCAGATCCACCGGACACATCGCCTTCGGTGGATCATGCAATGGGGCATAATAAGCGGCGAAAGAAGAATTGATAAATGTTTGATGTAATCATTGACTTTTGATTTTTAATAGTTGTTTATTAGTTGGTTACGAATTTTGATATAGTAGTGTTGAGTCTTTTCCCTCTTCTGTATATTCTTGTGGTTTGTAAATCTTTTAATTTCCATGTCGAGTGTGTGAGATTGACCTAAGTTAAATAAAATTAAGAAATTCATTGTCTTAGTTTCATTGAAAAAACTTTATAGCCGCAGGTCCGCAGTTTCCTCATTAAATAGCCAAATTCATTACGGAGTTTCGGAATTAATGGGTAGATTACCAACAACGGTAATAAACACTGAAACGTCATCATCATCACCATAATGTGCATTTTGTATTGGTAGTTGTAGAATTTTAATAGACGGAAATTTTCAACCAGTTAACAAAAGAACCACCTTGTTTTTTGTTGTCACTTTTTTAGACCTTTGCCACTTAAATAATCATTAATTAGTAAATTATTGGAAAGGCTGTCGTTGTCGTTTCTGTCTGTCTGTCTCAAAGAGAAAAAAAATGGCTTCGAACTTAACGACACTTCCGCCTCCAAATGACTTGGAAGCCACTTGGAGTTTCCTTGAAAGTGGCATCGACCAGATTATGAACAGGCTTGAGCAAGGGCTTAGCTATAAACGATATATGGATCTCTATACGTATCCTTTTTTAACTTGATATAATGTAGAAAAAACCCTTGTGTTTTTTTGCTATTTTTTGCTTTTTGATCTTTGGGAGTAATTCAACTCAATTTTTTTATAATTTTACGAGGTCGTTTTACCTGTTCTTTTTTATCGGTACCTCTGTGAGACAAAAGAAACACACAATAACGACAATAATGTTAATTGTCGTTAATTCTCATGATCGTAACAAAAAATTTCACACACATACACACAATTTATTTATCCTTGACTCTTTCACCTCACACCAATGATTATGACACAGTGGCATCTACAATTACTGTACGAGTAGTCGCATGAATCCGGGGTTTGCCTCGGAACCACTCGCTGGACCAGGATCAAACATCAACAATAATAGAGGTAATTTAATGCAAACCCTTAATCGTTAATTCGTGAAAGATTATCTGGTACATTTCTTTCGAATTTTTTAGAATTTCTTTTGTGATAAAATCTTTTTCTAGGTGCGAATTTAATGGGAAGTGATCTTTATGCGCGTCTCATAAGTTACCTTGAAAGGCATCTAACGCAGATTCGTGCGGTAATTCATTATGTTTTTCTATTTGTTTATGCATATATTTATCTGTAATTATTAAATATTAAATACTAAATATAAATAGGAATCAGAACAGTACATGGATGAGAATCTATTACGCTACTATACTAAACAATGGGAAAAGTATACCACTGCATCTTCATATGTTCACCACGTTTTCCGTTATCTCAATCGTCATTGGGTAAAAAGGGAAATCGATGAAGGACGCAAAACAGTATATGATGTCTACACAGTTAGTTTTCTATTCGTATTCGTTTAACGAGCGGTCACATTCTCCAAGATGCTGACGGTGCTTTATTTTCTTGTTCACATTTCTACAAATGAAATAGCTCACATTGGTTAGCTGGCGAGATAATATGTTCTCATCTGTACAACATAATGTGATGGATGCTGTAAAGATGCTCATTCAACGTCAAAGAAATGGGGAGACTGTCGAAACAGGTCTTATAAAACTTGTTGTCGAGTCATTTGGTAATAATTTATTACTGTATAGTATCAAAAATATCATTTGTGGTTATGCATTTTATTAATTTAATGACAACCATTCTCTCTTCGTGTTATCATCGCTGTTATTATTGTCTAGTTTCACTTGGTCTCGATGACGCGGATTCTAGTAAATCCACGCTGGATGTCTATCGAGATCACTTTGAGAAACCGTTTGTTGAAGCCACACAAAACTACTATAAAACCGAATCCGAAAAATTTGTTAGTGAAAATAGTGTGACAGAATATATGAAAAAGGTTTGCTTTTTTTATTCATTACAGTATAATTGGATTTCATTGTAATATGATTAATCAAAATTCATTTATAGGCTGAAGCGCGATTAATTGAAGAAGAGGGTCGTGTGCAAGCCTATCTTCATCCGAGTACATACAAAAACGTAAGTTTATTTGAGGTATTTTAAGACATAATTACATAGTTAAAATTAACTCGAGATGTTTTAATTAAATTGATAGTTGATTACGACATGTGAAACTGTTTTGGTGAAAGATCATACAGATATTATGTGGGAAGAGTTTCAGCATTTATTGAATATGGACAAGTTAGAGGGTTTGTTTTTACTGCTTTTTATGGTTCGGTTGTATATCCATAAATTGGATGTATTAATCATTTATTACGTATTATCATAAAAAAGATTTACATCGCATGTACTTGCTTCTATCTCGAATTCCGGATGGATTGAATCCACTTCGAGAACGATTTGAAGAACACGTACGAAAAGCGGGTCATAGCTCAATCGAAAAGATCGCTGCAGAAGGTGCTGATGCTAACATGGTATGATTTTATCATTATTACTATTATTGTGACTGCTTACAATTTTATCGAAGTTTATTATTATTTATTAGGAACCTAAAACATATGTAGATGCACTTTTGGAAGTGCACAAGAAATATAATGATATGGTGCAGAATGCGTTCCGAGGAGAAGCCGGTTTCGTCGCTTCATTAGATAAGGTTTGTAAATTTTGATGATAATTCTATTCTACTATATTTCGGTCATATTATATAATACATGATGAATGCAATTAATTATAGGCATGTCGTGAATTTGTCAATCGAAATGAAGTATGTAAATCGTCGACTTCAAAATCTCCGGAATTGCTTGCACGTTTTTGCGACTCATTACTACGAAAAAGTGCGAAAAATCCAGAAGAAGGCGACCTGGAAGATGTTCTAAATAGCATCGTATGTAATCATTCTTTAAATTGATTTCCATGTACAACAATGTTTATTAATTTCTGTTTGTCAAAAAAAAAAAATAGATGACCGTGTTTAAATATGTCGAGGATAAAGATGTGTTTCAGAAATTTTATTCTAAAATGTTGGCTAAACGTTTGGTGAATGGTACATCGGCATCGGAAGACGCAGAGTCAAGCATGATTTCGAAATTAAAGGTTTTTAGATTATTTTCATCGACATTAAAAATGTCTTTAGGGAAAATTTATATTTTTTCCTTAAAATAATTTTCATAGGAAGCTTGTGGTTTCGAATATACGTCGAAATTACAACGTATGTTTACTGATATGGGATTAAGCAAAGATCTTAATGACAATTTCAGAGATCGTGACAATGAGCAGTCGCACGGTAAATATTCTATATAAGCAATCGTTTGTTATATAAATTAACATTTTTTTTGCTGCGAGTGAAAATTTTTTCTCTTACTAAACATGATCCTTATTATCAATAATAATAATTAGTCGACTTCTCAGTCCTCGTTTTGGGTACCGCATCTTGGCCTCTTCAACCATCGACCACAAACTTTATCATTCCCGAAGAAGTTTGTATAATATTTTACTTGTTCTCTATTATAAGCATTTTTACTAACAGTGATACTATTTGATAAAATAGGTAGAAAAGACATTTCAGCGATTCAAAATGTTTTATCAAAATAAACATTCTGGTCGAAAGTTAAATTGGTTATTCCACTTATCGAAAGGTGAACTGAAAACGAATTACTTAAAAGCCTCAAAAGCAGGTTACACATTTCAGGTAAGTTTTTTTTTTCCGTCTGCATTTACTCGGTCATTCATTCAAACCTTCGTTCAATTAATCAACAAATGTATACTGAAAAAAATTAAGGTATCCACATATCAAATGGGTATCCTCTTACAATACAACAAAGACACATCATACACATTTGAGTATCTAAGTCAAAGTACCGACTTGACTCCTGATGTGCTGATTGGACAACTTGGTACTTTAGTGAAGGCTAAAGTATTACTAATGGAAGGTGATAATGTTGGCGATACAGGTTCACGATACACACTTAACATGGATTTCAAGAGGTAAACATTTTTAGTTATCATGTGCGTAAAAGATTGGTATTAATCTGTACTTCAATTATATTATATAGCAAAAAAGTCCGTGTGTTACTGAATGTCCCGGTTAAATCGGAACAGAAAGTTGAAGTAGAGGAGACTCATAAGACTGTCGAGGAAGACAGAAAATTGCTCATGCAGGTTTGTAAATTTTTTAGTCAACCTCCATAAAGTGAATGTTTTGATAAATTTATGTTTCTTCTCCCGTAGGCTGCTATTGTCCGTATCATGAAGACGCGCAAGACTTTGAAACATGTGACATTGGTACAAGAAGTTATATCACAGTTGTCCAACAGATTCAAGCCAAAGGTTCCAGATATCAAAAAATGCATTGACGTCTTATTGGAAAAAGAGTATATAGAGCGTGTTGATGGGCAGAAAGACATGTTTTCTTATGTGGCTTAGTCTTTTTGGTTTAGCATGTATATGTGTGTATATGTGTGAGTTTGGGAATTTGTGTGTGTGTGTGTGTGCGTGTCGAGAAGCAGCAGATATCATCAACATCCCCTCCATCATCAATCATCACCACCATCGCCATTTACAACAAGAGAAGGAAAATTATTATTATTATTAATTTCTTTATACGGCAATTTAGAATAATATTAAATCATCACGAGATCACAAAAACTATTTTTCTATTACTATTTTTTAATTTTTGTTACAAGGAATTTGAACCATTCAATATACAAGAGAAACAATGAAAAGCAAGGGAAATTCCTTTCTTTGGCGTTGTGTGCTATTTATTATATGATCCAACTTTATATTCTAGAACTCCCTTTTTAATAATAAAATTACAATGCCAGATCAATGTTACTTTTACTTGGGCAAGCATTCTTTTCATTCATTGAAAATAATACGTTTCATAAATAGCAAATTGTAACACAAAGAATTCTTTTTCACATGCCAGCAAGAAATGACATAACGTGAGAAATAATCCTCGATATCATCATATTAATGCTATACAATCCTTTTTTTTTACATATAAAAAATGAAAACATAAACTCACTCCATCCCTTCTTTTATCAATCGAAAAGAAGAGTCTTCCACGAAAGCTTAACTTCACTCTGCATTAGGAAAGTCAAACATGTTTGAGAGTTGCCTGTTAGCGTCAAGAAAGAGCAATCGAAGGTCAATATTATCGGTGACGCTGGTAATCACCATTTGTTCCCTGTTGTTAATAGGAGGAGTTTTCGGGGAAGGGCAATCGTTGTCTACAGAAAAAGAAGTGATCAAGGCTCGTTTTGATTTAGAGAATTCACCTTCAAAAAGAGAAAACAATGAAGATTCTGATCCGAACGTCTCGATTAAATATCAAACTACAACAGTGACTGTACGCGAGACCCATACAGAAACTGTTTCAGTATCAAATAATAATAACAACTACGACAATCATCCTGTTTCTTCCGACCACAATAAGTCTACTAATGGTAATCCATCATTGGATACGGCTTCTTCAGAAACGAATCTCCTTGACCCAATTAAACTTGTAATTTCGTTACTCTACAAAATTGTTATTGGTCTCTTCACACTCCTTCATTGGATTCTGACTCCGGTGATAATACTACTTAATTTATTGTACACGATCTTTATCTGGAAACCTTTTACCATTATTAGATATATAATTTCTCTATTCTATCCCATCTACTTATTTTGTTTCTTTGCGGCTGCATTTGGATTCTTTATTGGAGGAACTGCCGGGTGTTTTTCTGAAATAATTGTAGGAGTTTTGACTGATTCCTCGTCGGAAAGGTCATCGAAAACAGCGTCAGTTCGCAACGGTATGACCAGACAAGAACAGTCACAATTAACTGGAGAAGGTGAATATAGATACGGGAGAGGAGTAAACGATCAATACATGTCATACTTCGAACAAGAACAATTGAGACGACAAGTCAAAGCTAAAAGGAGGGCTGCAGCATTAGCGAATTTAAGAGCGAGAAATGGCGGAAAACTTCCAGAAGATCTTTATGAACGTCTTGCTGCCGCAAGTTCATCTCAATTGCATTTACGCGCGTTACAACAGCGAATAGAGGAGGAGAGACAATTGAGACAATCGAGACCAGCGAGTGTTATTAGTAATTATAGTGATGCTAGTGGACGTAATACTCCGTCTAGATTCACTCCAATGCAACAACGTGCCTACGCGAGTTCGGTGGATGGAATGAGAGATTTGGATAGTTAGTTATTTAGTTAACTAAAAATGTGGTTTATCAGACTTAATATAATATAATATATGTATTTATTTCATTTTATATAAAATTACGAATGCGTATCTCAGGTATCTCAGGTGTACGCATTAGTACTGCAATAAATATTCGGCTATCTCTCAATTATGGTTATTTTTAGGAAAAATAATGCATAATGATAAGCCTTACGCAGAAATAATTTGTATCCCATTCCTTGCGTTTTTTATATAAAGACGCTCATCTGAAGTTCATACAGCATATTTAATAAAAAGTAAATTAACAAGAGATGGACGATTATAGACGCTACCGTCAACAGGGAAAACAAGATCAAGGAGCGGCGGCTCGTAACGAGTTATTTGCTGGTTCTAACCAAAATTATCCTCCACCACCACAAAATTACAACCAAACCCCCCAACAAGGAGGTGGATACTATGGTGGTGGGTATGGACAGCAACAAGGTGGTGGTTACGGTGGTGGTTACGGCGGTGGTTACGGCGGAGGTTATGGTCAACAACAACAACAACAGGAAGAAACAGAAGAAGACATTGAAGGCATCAAAAGCCAGATTCGCACCACTAAACAAGACTCGGTGGCTTCTACTCAAAAGTCTTTACAGATGATTCAACAAGCTGAGCAAAATGCTCAGAGTACCTTAAATAAGCTCGGAGAACAAACTCGTGAGTTTTCATGCCTTTAACTATCATGTAAAATTGATGATGATACTGTATATATAATCGAATACAATTTTTTATTATAGAGCGTATCAATTACACCGAACGTCAACTTGATCTCGCCGAGGCTCATGCTGAGCGCGCAGAAGCACAAGCAGCAAAATTGAAAAAGGTCCGTTCTTTTTTTCTATGGTCCGATTAATTAATTGAAAAAACTAAATTTAGCCTACATTTGATAAATAGGTCAATGGTTCAATGTTTGGTTTCGATGTTGGTAATCCATTCACCAAGGGTAGACGTGAAAAAAAAGAACTCGAACGTGTTCAAGCGATGCAAGAAGAACAGCGAGAAAGTCGTGAACAGTTACGTAGCGGAAACTGGGAATCACAGAACCGAATTAACAGCGCAATAAAGCAGCAACCTTCTTCGAAATCAAGTGGCTATCGACCAGGCAATTCGTCAGATCGATCGAAATTCCAATTCGAAGCTGACGACGAAGATGAACAATTGGAAAATCAATTGGATAATAATTTGGATTCACTTTCTGCTGGATTGAGTCGATTGAATGCTATGGTATGTTTAACGTCTTCCTATCCGGTAGTTTATCTTTACGCGTATATAATTATATATTGAATATCATTATTTTTGTTCTACTATAGGCTGTTGCTTCAGGCGAAGAAGTAAGACGACAAAACGAGGTTTTAGATCGTATTGGTTCAAAGACCGAAGGATTGGACCAACGTATCGTGAGCACCACCCACACATTGAAAAAGATCAAGTAAAAAGTATTTTCTTTGTTTAATATAGTGCACACACGCGTGTTTAATGGGGGTATCGGACTTTTCTTTTATTTTGGAATTTATTTTCTAATTTTGGAATTTATTTGTTTAGTTATTTAATATTATTATTTTCAAACAAATACTTTTTGGTTGCTATAGATATAATAAAGAGAATGTATACATGTCAAAGAATTCTAATAAATATAATGTATAAATACAAATCTAGAATAGAATCTATTATCTTTGTCGTCTGTCTTCCTTTTATGTATCACTCAAAACGTTCTCAACAATAACAGTAAGAATGAAACGAAATATTAGCTTTAGAATTTCTATCGTGAAAGCAATCGATTGTTATGATTCTCTACATTAAGACGTGTTACCTCAATATTGACGCCATTCAAGTTCACGAGATTCATTCAAAACCAATCATGAATCATTCCAATGTTGTTACTTTTCCATTGATTCAACGCTTATTCATCCTACTCAAAACATCGGGTCCTGAAATCATTCACTATCATTACTAATGAATCACCAGTTCACGTGTTATTTGCATTATATCTTCAACCTCTTTATACATTACTTTGCCAATATTGAATTTCTAGTTATCATCTAATTAAAATTGACCAATCTGCGTTAAGCTTGACATTAAAGTAGCTGGATACGAGATCCAGGATCTCCAGTAGAGTGCGAGTTGACAAGCAGAGCCTTATAAAATCATTGATCTCCAAACAGAATTTGAACTCGACTTTTTGATAGCATCAGCAACAACGTCGTTATTTGTCTTATTTGATTGATTTCTTTGACAATAATCAAATGTTTAGTCTCTATACTTATTATTTGAATGGTACCTTGTAACCTTTAGCAATAATAGCAAATCCATCTTGGACTTCGTTACTATAGCCCTTAGTAGATTATCTTACTTACGCTTGTTTTTCACTAGTTCTAGCAATCAATTTCCAAGAAATTGACAAATAAAAGCCCTAATACCCTTAGATTGTCTTTTTGCACCAATCAGTAATTCCGAAAATAAGGTTTCCTCTTCGGAGTATGCGATAACGCACCACCTGAAACATCCTCGACATGATACATTCAATTTCTTTTGGTGATCAAAAGAAACACTCCATCTAATTTGGATTTGCGTGATACGTTTCTCATAAATCTCTTAGCTGACTTTGATAATGCGTCGAAGTTTCTTTGCTTCTTCTCTCCAACAGAATATCGTGTTCTATCGAAACAAAGACCATGGTGATTTCCTCCAAGAATTTTACATTCTGCTTATTATTTATTGACTTAATGTTTTCGATCCAAAAGATAAACGTAGTATCTAATTATCTGACGACAGTAACCGATTATTGACGACACGAAGACCACGTGATCATACATACTGCAGTTCTTTAAGAACAAACTGCCCCTTTCTCAAATGTTCATGATGATTTCAACGATAACAATCACTAGCTTTTGAAGATTAATGCGGAACAATAACAACATTTTCTCCACCCCCCCCCCCCCCCCCCCCCCCCCCCCCCCCCCCCCCCCCCCCCCCAACCCACCCCCCCCCCCCCCCCCCCCCCCCCCCCCCCCACCCCACCACCCCCCCCCCCCCCCCCCCACCCACCACCCCCCCCCCCCACCACC
>CAJVPL010000631.1:0-22236 GCA_910591945.1 Ambispora gerdemannii | reverse complement strand
CTCTTATAACTGTAAGAAGAGACCTGTTAAAGACCTTCTGCTATATAAATACTGTTAAAAGAACTGGAATAACAATATCCATAGATATTGGCACAGGTCTTAGAAATCTTTGCTAATATTTATAATTCATTCTTTTATTTAAGTTTAATCATCCCTCTCCCAACATTATATACTTATAATAATTCTCAGTGAAACTCACTATTCAAAATTGCTATAACATTATGATAAATAATTCAAGAGCGAGTGATAGAAAGAAACAGAATTAATTATATCTTTTGATAATCAATTACTATTAATTATTCTTTATTCTGATGCAATAACTTGTGATCAATTAGAAAAAATAACAGAACATTCTATATATTTTTCATTTAATAATATTCCTAATTGATGATAAGCTAAGTTTTATGTAAAGATACTTATTGAATATTTGTCAAAACTAAAAAGACTAAAGATATATATATACACAAAATATTAAGTTATTCTAATAATTACAAAAATAAGTTTTTCAATAATATTTTTGTATATTATTAACATATATTTTAGATTAACAAGATATATATTTTATAATAAAGAATCAAATATATATCTTTACATTTAAATATTAATTATTCTCATAGATATAACAGAAGCTAAATTATTTACTGGAACATATTTTTCATTAATATCTAAATAATCTTGTTATATTTGTTGTGTGACTAATAAAAATCTTAGTAATATGATATTATTTAATATAATTCTTTAAACACCAGAAAAAATGCAAGTAATAATTAATGCAAAATGATCAAAAGAATATTTAATTTATAAAAAAAAATTTCTTATGAAATTTTGGATTAGTGCAAAATCTTTTTAATAATTAATTAATATTAATATTAATTATAATTAATTAATTACTTAATTAATTAATTATAATAATAATTTTAATATTTATGAAGTAACAATTTCTAATAGAATATATTTGCTCAATTTGAATATTTTAAAATATATTTTAGAATTTATCTGAATATATATTTAACAAAAAGTAAGAATGATAACTATTAAGAAGATAAATTTATAATTATACATAATTTTCTGATATCAAGAACTTGTAATTAAGAAAAATAATCTAGAAAATATATCACAGTTTATAACTAATAATTATTACAATATAATAAAGATGGTAATTTTTATAATAGATAATTTATTCATTAAATATAAAAATAATGGAGTTTTATATAAGAAATTATATAAAATATTTTGTAAGTATATGAAAATATATATAAAAACTCATCAAGAATCATTTACTAATAATGATTTAATTAAATTAGAGATAAATTTTTATTATATTGCTTCAGCTATAATAATAAGATATAATAATAATTATATAAATTATTATTATTTAAATAGATATTGATTATTAATTTTTGTCAAGAATTGTGAGTGTATTTGCAGATTATTCTCCTAGCTAATATAAAATATCTAAGAATTATGTACTCTGATATCATATTATTTTTGTAATTCAATATTATAAAGTGATAAATAGAATATTTACTAAGATTTTTGAGATTCTCCATAAGAAAAATATTAAAAATCCATATCAAATATCTAACAAAAAGAATTATATAATACAAATGATAAAAATAGTAAATTTTAATATTTATTAATATTTATTGATATATACTAATAGCTATTATTATTAATATTTTATTATAGATATAATACAAAATTTTAATTACACAAAAAATACTAATATAATTTATTAAAAGATTCTGGTTTTTAAAATCTTTTATGAAAATTATAGATAACTAAAATAGAAAAAATAGTTTTGAAAAATATTTATATTTATCAATTATATTAAAAAGACTTTAATAATCTTCAAATAGAACTTAAAGAGTTCTTAAACTTAAATAATAAGTTATATGATTAAGAATTTATATATTTTAAAATATATTCAAATACTTATATAAAATTAATTAATGTTATTCAAGTAACTAATTTATTTCATAATTCAAAATGATTCAGTAATATAGTAATTTTTGTTAATAAAAAGAAGAAATTTTTTAGTATGAAAAGATATAGTATAATATTATAATACTATTTATTTATAATATCAATATTACAAAAGTTTCTATTATTAATGAATAATAATCTTAATTTAGGTACTATTATTATTTGAATTTTTTTATATAAAAAATTAAGTGCTATTAAAATTCACTTTATTACAATAATATAATATATTAAAGATAAAAATACAGAACTCTATAAATGCTCAAGATTATGATTAACTAAATAATATATATATATATATATAGATTTAGTTGATATAATAGTACACATTATACTAAAATATAGAAAAAATAATAAATATTTATTAAATAAATATATTTTTTAATATTAAATAACAAGTATTTTAAGTCTTGAAAATACAGTCAAATCTCTTTATAATCATCACTCTTGGGAAAGCAAAATTTGGTAACTATAAAAGAAATGTGATTATAAAGAGATTTTTTTACTATATTTATATATAAATGGAAAAGCAAAATAGGATAACTATAGAGAAGTGTGACTATAAATAGGTGTGATTATAGAGAGATTTAATTATAATTAAATGTGTAAATATATGCATATTTATTAGGTTATATAATTAAAAATTAATATTGATATGATAAACTAGTTTTAAAATAAGTATTTGAGTTAACTATTAATATATATCATTTGTAATTGATAAATAATATATTGCAATAATGATTAATATATTATTATATATTGATAAATAATATATTAACAATACTTAATAATTATTAATATGGATATTTATCAAAGATTATTAGAGTCATTAATTAATATCAATATTTTAGAGAGATATTTATCAATTTTTACAGATATGATAATGATTCTCAATGAATATTTCCTGATGTAAGAAAGATAATTTTGAAGGTAATAATTTTTTCTTATTCAAATAGAATATTAAAATTAAAATAATAATAAATACTTTTTGATATTGATTAAAAAGAGATGAATATGATATATAACTTTTTTTTTATGAATAACAAGCTGATTGATCTCAAAATTTATTACAAAAAACAATTATAGATATTACAAAATGGAAAAAGGAACTGAAAATCCAATTTATATTGAATATTGACAAAACCAAATTGTTACTAATTTTTATGCTGCAACTGCTTTAAAAATTTCAATAAAAAAAGATAAGGATAAGAATGAAAATAAAGATGAAAATGAAAAAGAGAAATTAGAAAAGAAAGAAATTGATGAATTTATACAATTAAGAATTAATTAACAAAAATAGATTTAATTTATATTATTTATATTTTTGTAAAAATTTTTATTTAAATTTAATACTTATTAAATATCAATTTTAATTTATAATAAAGTTTTTAATTTAATATATAATAATATTTTTTTATTTTTATATTTGATAGAATTTTAAATTTTAATATAATTTTAAATTTTGATATGATCTTGAATTTTGACATGACTTTGAATTTTGATATGATTTTAAATTTTGACATGGCTTTGAATTTTGGCATTTTGGCAATTAAATTTTATTTGTTGAAATAGTATTTAATAATTTTGGCTTGACAGATTGCTAAAACTCCTGAATTTTGGCAAGCATCCTTAGTTACAAGTAAAACTTCTTTAATTTTCCTATAAAAAAGTATATTTGTAACAATAATTTGTTTTAAAAAAATAAAAATGATCTAAAAATGGTTAATATCAGCTTTTGTATTACATGTAATGCTTATAGTCGACTCTTGATATAACGATCATGCAGATTTTATTGAATTTATATTGTTTACAATAGGATCTGCATGGTCGTTATATCGAGAGTCGAATGTACAAATCGATCGTCCAACACTTGAAAATTATAGTTTAGCCATAAATGTTAAAAACCTATCGAACGTACTTCAAATTTGATACATTACACGTTCACTCAGTTTTAAAATTATGCTAAAACAAAATTCTGAAATCAATAACGAAATCAAGTGTTTAGAATTTTTTTCAGGAATAGGAGGGATGGTAAATCACCCTGATTTATAATGTTATTTTATTTCTGTTATTCGTTCTAAAAATTTTTATTTTAGCATTACGCATTTAATACTAGTGGGGTAAAAGGAAAGATTGTGGCAAGTTTCGATTTGAATATTGTGGCTAATTCTGTGTATCGGTTCAATTTTGGAACGAATCCTGTGACAGTAAGAAAATGTACATAATTTTTTGACCAAATAATTAATGCTTACGAAATTAATTTCCCTTCTAAAAGACATCAATTGAAGTGCTGAAAACTGTTGATGTCGAAAAATACGGTGCGAATTGTTGGCTGATGAGTCCTCCATGTCAACCTTATACTCGAGGAGGGAACAATTTAGATGATAAAGATACAAGAGCAAAACCTTTGCTTCGCTTGATTGAATTATTGCTGCAGTTGCGTGAACCTCCTTGTTATATTTTCTTAGAGAATGTAGTGAATTTTGAGGTGATTTGCTTTATCCTAGAGAGAGTTGGGTGATTTTCATTAGCTCGAATAATTTACATCATGGTTTGCTCTAATTTAGAAATCAAAATCTCGAGAAAAGCTTGTGTGCCAGCTCATTCGAATGAATTATGAGATTCACGAATGTATTTTGAGTCCTTTACAATTCGGTATACCAAATGATCGAAAACGCTACTATTTAATGGCACGTAAAAAAGACAGCGAAACACGCAATTGTGACGAGGAAGTACTCGATTATTTGTCAAATGCCGAGATATACGCGAGTTGGCCGTTTCCATATATGCTAAAAGGAAACGAAAGTATCAATACGGATATTCCCCCATTATCAGATTTCTTGGAGAACACGAATACTGATTCTGGATTGGATGATGAAAAATTCATGGAACTTCATAAAGTTCACGAAAAATATATTTTAAAGAGATTCAATTTTAAGTATGGTGAGTTTGAAGTGGAAAATCTCGTTTATTAAAAAAATACTGCTAAATCAAATATAGATATAGTGCAAGCTTCTCACTGTAAAAGTTCTTGTTTTACTAAAGTAAGTTTGGTTTTGTCAAAATATCTAATTATATATTCTCACTTTACTGACGTTGCTATTCTATAAATAAGGCTTATGGTAGTCATCATGTAATTGGATCGGGTTCCTTTCTTCAGACGAAAAAAATCGAGGTATTCAGTAAATAAATTACATATTAACTAACTGTGAAATATTTTAGTTGTAAATAAGCAAATGCACAATTACACAATAATACTAGGTAACAGAATACGATTTCGCAAATCCAATATCTTTGCTCGAGTTAGGTTTACGTTTCTTTACGCCGCTTGAGGTTGCGCGGCTTCATGCATTTCCAATTAAACCAGTTGAAACACAGCACGAAACTTCAGAGAATTCATCAATGCAAAACATTTTCTTTGCGAAGGATCCTGAAAACGCAACAATAATGTCAAACATTCCAAGAGCATTTAATCCAAAATTATTAGTCTCTTCGATAAATCCGATATATTTAGAATTCCCCGATGATATTAGAATAATTCAACGTCATCGACTGCTTGGGAATAGTTTAAATGTGTGGGTAGTTGCAGAATTATTTCGATGTGTGCTATTTCACAAAAACAACTGACAAAACACATATCCCTTAAAAACGTTAAATAAATTAGTCCAAATACATAGCATGAGTGAAAAGGAATTGTAGTTATATGTGGTGATGCGATGTAAACCCGTAAAACTTTGTTTATGACAAGGATATAAAATTTTTTCTTGCAAGTATGCAGAGAAATTTTATACTAAAGAATGACGAATATATTCTAACAAACATCCAACTAACTACCAACGCTACATTAAGCCCTTTATTAATGCCACAATTTAAATCGGATAGCGTGATTGAAAGTAAGCAAATTATTGAAGATATCATTTAATCATGGGCTCAAGATGTCAAAAAACTTGTAATATCATTTATTAATGATATAATATATATATACATGTACTTGTTTATTTACAATATTGGGTCAAAAGGATCAATGTTTCCAAACATCCAGAAAATCGTGTTAAATCACAATGACACGGACATATTTCATTCTGTACGAGATAAATTTGTACTGTATTCTTGAATCTGATTGGCTAATAACCCTAACATCTAATCCTAGATCAAATTCAACCGCTTATCAGACAGTATGCCCCCCCCCCCCCCCAAAAAAACAATTAAGCAAATGATGGTATATACGTATATATATAGAACATCACATAGATATAGTGTATATTATTTATTGCTTTAGAAGAATAAAGTCACTTCTCTTGCGGACTTGGAAAATGGATTTTATGCATAATCTTGCATAAATAAATTGTATCTGTAAATTCAATAAATATGACAGATTATTATAAATTTTTGAATTTGTGGCTTATTAAAAAAGGTCCAATTGATAACCAAAATAAACTTTTATTCGTTCGAAAATATAGTTGTGACCTAGCCGAGACTGCTTGCATTGAACACAAATACTGTTCTCCAAAACTGGAAAAAATTATATGAATTTGATCGCTCAAGATTTTAACTTTATTACTTAACTGTTACGTATCAAGTTTCGGATTCACGAAATGGAACTAGAATCCAACGTATTATCATCACACAGAACATAGCAAACAATATCTATAATATGATAACCTCAAATTTAAAATAAGTGATTTTTAATTAATTATTTATGCTTAAAAGTTTATATCGATATAAATACATTATGATTCACTTCTTCTACTCTAGTAAACTTGCCTAGATTTTTTCAAGCAAATGATTTTATTTCTGTTTGGGAGAAGCATTTTATATATGAGCATCCCTAAATTACGAAAAATTTCGAGGAATAGCTATAATATATTCTAGATCCCTAGCCGAATATCCATTTTATTATTCAAAATTCGGTCAAGTACCACTACCGAAATTAATTCGAATTCATTCTTAATCAAGAGACCATCATATTTTTTTTGGAATCTTAGAATTCCTATCCCTTTGTTTGAAAACGATCCATCTATCTCACATTACGTATCATACAATTTGTTGTCAAGAACGAACGAACGAACGCATATATCTGATTGGAATGTTGTTTACGTAGTCAATAATATGTAAATTTATTTTTAATTATGTATAACGTTTTGCAAATATATTTAATTAATTTCACGTATGTACGTACATGTATGTAAATTTTAATCGAGCACAAACGTGCATTGATCTGTAGGTTCTATGTAATTCGGTTTTGAAGAGCTTTCGCTCGACACGTGCTGTAACATGACTTTTCTATGGTAGAGTAGAATGGGACGGTAAATTCTATCATTGCAATAATTATTATGTGCAAAAATATTCGATCCCTGATGTATACAATATTTCTTTGTTCCAACTCTTTCCTTGTCCTTATAATAATAATGTTGCAAAGATCGTTCTATTTAGAGATAAAAGAGACCCTGGATCTTCAAACATAGCAAATAATAAACAAATAACCATAACGATAACAACGATGATGATGATAAAATTAAACCCACGTGGTATAAATAGATAAAAGTCAAGGTATAATCAAATTAATTAATTAATTAATTACATCAGGAAATGCTTAAATGACGTAACAACCGCATTGGAGAAAACGAATTTTCCCTCCAAAAAAGTTAATCATTGACAAATTTAAATTAACTTTCCCATGTCGTGCATTCATTGTACCAATATTTTTTTGTTCCATTAAATTTATCGTTATTGAATGGTGTGGAGAGGTTAATGAAAGTTTCAGGATTGAGTTTTCGAAGTTTAGATGGAATTCATTAGTAACCTTGCATTTTCATCAAGCTATACTAATAACGATCGTAATCGAAGTAGATTAGGAATAGTCTCTTACTTATAAGTAAATTGACAAAAATAGCCAGAAAATACTGGAGATGCCATTCTACAGTTAGTTAATTTCATATATAATATAAGCACACACTTTTAACCTTTGCATACATGCCGTACATGCTCGAAGATTACATATTTTTAATCAAATACATGTTATAATAACACTACATCAAATACCATCATCGAAAAAGAACAATTTTCATTATACGCTATTTGTACTTTTGCTCGTTGCTAATGTAATGGATTAACACGAAACTACGCCCGCATTAAATAATTATTCTTTCGAAATAATTTTTTTTCATACTCTCCTTTCTCTCTCTTTCTTTCCTTCCTTCCTTTTTTCTCATAGTATTCTTTTCAACATCCTTCCTCAAAAAAAAGAACCTTTATTTTTGAAGTACGTAGTGGACCAACAACTATTAAATCACTCAAAAAACCAGTCATTCCTATTTTTTTCGACAAAAAAACAATTCAATTTATTCAAAATTCGCTTCGACCGACAACTCCACGTTCTAACGAAAGGTTGCACTACATATAAATAATCAACAATAATAGCAATAACCAAGATAACAATAATAAATAAAAAAACACTACAAAAACTCGCATTTACACAACACCTAATTTTATATCACAACGTAGATTTATTGCATTTTTTCGCTTCAAATTGTTCGAGTCTATCCAATTAACTTTCATTTCTTTTCTCCTTTCTCTCTTTTTCACTCTTCTCTTTACGCTACGCCTCTCCTTTTTCATTCTCCACATTTCTCTTTTAAACCTCTTACAGGCTGGGCACACACATATATCTATATTTATATATACATATCTATACATATCTATATATAAAAACGACGAAAACTTATGTTTGTTACATATTAATAATATTCTTCGCTATCAAACTGGACAACACGATTCTATACAACAGCTACAATAACTAAACAACATAGAACACACTGTCTTCGATAGAGAAGAAATCATACGGAAAAAAGAAAGAAAGAGAGATTGCCGAGCAAAGTAACGAGAGAAAGAAAAGTACATAATATATATACATAATAATTACATAATTTTTAAGATATATGTGCACATAAAGCTATGGACTTGTAAGTTTTTCTTTTCTCTTTTTGCACTGTTTGAATCCTCGAAAATTAACTTAATCTATCTTCGTAGTGTGTGTCTAATACAAGTAAGACTAGAAGGTCGCGATAGACCGGTTCACGTCGAATACACACAGGGCACTTCAGTACAAGCAGTTCTGGAACGGGTATGATTGGTTAATCTATGTAAATCTGTTGAACTTTTTCATCTCCGACTAAAAATCTAAATCGATTTTAGGCTTGTAGAACTTTAGGAATATATGATTCGTGGAACTATGCTCTCTACAGTTTACTGTTCAAGAGTTGGTTATGCGATTCACATCTATTATCATCGTATCCAGCTGAGGTTAAAATCAAAATACATACGTTATGCTAAGAATGTTAATTGTCATTGTGAATTTTGATTATTTAATATTTTTATGATCTAGGATACGTTAATAGTTCGAAAAAAGACACCACAGTATTTGGAATTAACGTATAATGAGGAAAATCCAAAAAAGGTTTGACTATTCATAATTTATAATTTACTAGTAAGAATAATCATTATTAATTAAATTGTGATCAATCCGAAATCAGCGCTCAATGTCAACAACATCACTAAGTCCCAACATCCAACCCGCAAAACGACGCGGAATATTCAGTCAAAAAACATGCTTGAAAACACGATTTCAACAAGAAACAATCTATCTCTCTGCGATTCTATTCACAAGCGACAGCAAAATACTGATAACATCCGGATCGAGAATGTTTCCCACAGTAGAAGTGATCCGTGATCAACAAAGATTTGGAAACTTTGAGACAGACTGTGAGGAGTTCTCTCTTGTACTTCGTACGTCGTTGGATTGGGCGACATCCACGGATTTTGATAAAGATGAAAATATTAGCGATACGGATTCTATACATTCTGCGCATTCGAATACCAGTGTCAGTGATGGTGGTATCCATAGCAATAATAATAATAATAATAGTAATAGTAATGAGGAATATGTTGCCAGTGAACAAGACTCTATATGGGCACGCGCATTTGGCCAAGCTGTTGTGAAACTGAAGAATGAGTTATCATTAGACACACTGGGCACGTTATATGAACATGTAGTCCCGATGTCCTTGTCAAAATCAAAATTTATTGTCACCATGCAACATATTCCACAGCAATTCAAGGATGACATTGCCCCGGATTTGATCAAATCCGGAACACTAAAATGGAAAAATTTTGACGAGACAAATTCAATCTATGCAAAAGAAGGACAATCCGTCTGGATAAATTACATTGAAAAGTGGTGTTCACGACAATCGAAACTATCACCCGGTTTATACCTCGGAGTACTGTACACCGAAAGCACACTCCAAGGAATTCGAGTATTGGTCCCTCAAGACCGTAAACAATTCATCCCACTGGAAAAAATTCGTGACGATGCAAATATCACGCCGGAAGAAGCGTCGTGGGTGAAATCGCTGACTTGTCTAAGTCCCGATTGTTTTATGGATTTGGTGGAGGCTGCGGCTGATGATCATAATGACCACCACCCGTCGTCTTCTCACGTATCGTCGCCATCGACTATTTTTGGCAGATTCCAGACGTCGTTCATGGATTCGTATCATAAGTTGCAGCTGGACACGAATCTTACGTGGGACTCGCACGATATTTATGGCGAGCAGACGGTCGATATTTATTTGGATTTGCAGAATAATCAAATGTTTACGATGATGGGTGAACTTGATGATCATATCGAGGGACAAACTGTGAGTGCGTCGGCTTTTAATGCTGAAAGTCCTCTTACGTCATCATCATTAATGAATACAAATAACAACAACAACATCAACATCAACAACAACAACAATAATAATAATAATAGTGACGTTCCCCAGTTACATTCTTCACCATCATTGAGAAATGAAAAATTATCAAGATTATCAAGAAGAAAATCATCGTTTTTCACGCCTACAAGTGAAAAAAGAAAAACAGCACCGGCTATTTTGGCACATGCAAAAATTCCGTCGTTTTCTGATGCTCCTCCGTTACCCGATGTACATTTTATTTCTCTTGCTAATAATGAACAACAGCCACCAATAGTTCAAAAAGAAGATATAATTAAAAATGAAGAATCAGCTTCATCACAAGATCAAATGGAGCAAGAACAAAATAATGAAGATAATAGTGATAATGATGAAGCAATTGCTGCTAACGTAATTTCAATAACTCCTGCTGCAGTCACACAAGAAAACATTAAAGCTATCAACGAATCATCTGGCCAAGACAGCAGTACAACCTCGAATTCAAACGAAGATGAAGTTGTAACTGCGTTAGAAGAAGGATCAACCGGGGAAATGGAAGTTGAAGCACCAGAACCTCGACCTAAAGAGGAAGAAGACGAAATCAATTCAGTAATAAAATCTTCCGATTCAACAGGCGGCGCTACATCTGTAGCCGGTGAAACAACCTCTACAGCAGTAGCAAGCACAGTCAACGGATCATTCAACACTGCAGCAAACTCGATGAAACCATTCATCCGCGTAATCCTCATAGTCAAACCGATGCGACAACCCCACCAAACCCGCGAACCATACCGTTCCGGTCTCTGTATTCTTTACCCATTTCACTTATTCGACGCGCTCCAACACGCCACATTTAATGCATGCCTATACGCTTCTTCCCGCCGCGCAATGCAAATCCTTCAAGCCTCAAAAGTCTATTTCACACAAGACCTCGTGCGGTATTTACAGCGTCTAGATAATTTCTGCGAAGTGACTGAACAGAACGTCGAGGACTACTTTTTTGACTCGGAAGATTTCCAGAATGCCCCGGAGGAGGTGAAGAAGATACAACAAGCGTTGGAGATTATCAGGGATGAGATTAATGGGTTGAAGGCGCAGTGGAATGCTGTGTCATGGTCGATGACGGTTATTGAGTGGGATCGGCAACGGACTATGCAGTCGTATAGTTTTGGCGCGAGACCTAGTGTGCATTCGTCGACGAGTGGTGGTAGTAATGGAAAATTTAGTGTTGGTGGAAATGGTAACGGAAATCGTGCTGCATCGGTTTATAATATGAAAGCTGACGAGTCAAATGATTCGGATAGTACGAGTATGTCGACAATAAGACCTTCTGATACAGCTGCGCAAATTGAATTTTTACGTGATATGATGTTACACGCTCCAGATCGTGCATGGCAACACATACGCACGATCGGAGCACCAATACCAATAGTCAATGCCGACGGGACAAGTTCACGTCCAAACAATCTTGGCAGATCATTGTCCTCTTCTTCATCAGGAAACACATCAACAAGACCTCGCCCTCCAATAGGCCCATTACTAACACAATTCTTTGCCACGTCCTCCGCCATAAATTCTCTTTCATCCAACTCAACGACACCAATAGTTAATCGCTCATCTCCTTCATCATCTATTGACGGCTCCTCTGAATTCCCGCCAATACAAAGACGCCAACGATCGTCATCTGTGTCATCTGTGTCATCTGTTACGTCTACAAGATCAGCTAATATGCCTATACGAAAGAAGTCGGCGGGGCATCGGTTGATGCGTACCCTTGGATTTGGAAACAGTAGTCAGGGATCAAATGAACAACCACCGCCCGAGATTCCTGTTCCACAGATTTATAGTAGTAGTAGTGGTGGTATTAGTAATGTTAATATTAAAGACAAGAAATCTGCGAAACGCAGTAACAACAAAAAAGAAACAAAGAAAAATATTACTGAAGATCATTATATTATCCTTGATGATGGAAACGATAATATTAGTATTGATGAAAAGACATTACTACAACAGGAGCTACCAGTCAATCAAGAAAATAATGTCCCGATTAAACTATTGAATAATGCACTTGAATCATCCATTGTTACTCCTCCACCGTTGACTCCACTTACTCCTACTTTTATACTTAATGCTAATGGGGAACCAGTTGCTGAAGAAACTAAGTCTAAAAACAATAATATTAATGATGCTATTACATCATTATCGTCATCCGAAAATAATAGTGCCAGCAATAATAATTTGATGGTAGCATCTCTTAATAATCAAGAACAACAATCGATTCCTATTACATTAGCAACAGCTCAACACGCACGCATTTCAATGATCTCTAACTCTGATTCGTTGTCGTCCGATGGAAGTAATCGAATGTCCACTGTTTCAAACGACACCGTGATCACTACCGATACTTCAGTCTCAACTACTTCGTCTGATGACCAAGATGTGTCGTTGTCATCTAATCCAAATGTTGAAAATCAACAAGAATCAGAGAGGTCTGACAACAGTAACACTGCGGAAATTTCGTACAGTTTGTCACCTGAACCAACGATTAGTGGTGATAACGATGATGATATTGATGAATTGCAAAAGCAGGAGCAAGATAAAGAACAAGTTGTTTTTGTTGATGCTACTGAATCAGAAACTATGGAAACCAAAAATCATGAGAGTGAAGAGAATGTTATTGTCATTAGTGATGATGAGAGCAAAAAACAAGAAAATAATGTCCAAGATAATGGTAATAATCTAAAGACTGTAGAGATTGTTGTTTCTGAAGCAACTAATGACAATAATACATTAAACAATGTTATTATTATTGAGCCAATCGAGCATTCACAAAATCTTTCATTCACAGATGATACATCAACAACAATAAATGGTTCTAAAGACCAACAACGACCGTCAATCACGATCTTTAGAGAAGGCGACGAAAACTATGAAGCACAAGATTCTTTGGAACCAACCAAAGAAGAAAAACCAAGACTCTTAGTGACCGCAGATCTTTTAGTCGCGGCCGATTTGTCAGAGGATGACGACGATTTATTTGTTGAAGATGAATTTGGTTCTGAGTCTGTAATAACAACAACTACAGATATTGTTGTTCTTGATCAAGAGCATCATGTTATAATTGCAAAAGAAGAAAAATTAATGACTGAGACTTCGTCATTGGAAGATGAAGATAACGTAAAGGAACAACAAGAAGTATTGTCAGAAAATATTATTATCACTGAAGAGTCAATGGAATCAACAAAAACTGACCAAGAAACTGTCAATGAATCTGAGATAACATCCACATCATTAGCTATTTCGGAGTCGACATTATCGTCTGAAAATAATGATGGAATAAAAAATAATGAACAATCTTCCGTCCAAAATCATATTGAAGATGATTACTTATTAACAGAACTAATTGCTGATGAATACGATACCTTGGAGAAACCGTCGTTACAGATAACAAAAGATCTACCGCCTCTTTCAAAAGATCAAAATACTGACGATGACGATGAGAATGAAAAACAATTAACTACTACTAATTCCTCCACAACAACCAGTTCTACAACTTCTACTTTTGAACCTACAATACAATCATCATCATCCGATCCAAACATATTAACGCCCCAAATTTTTGAAGACCCGAAATTACAAACTTTCACGGAGGAATTAGCAGGTGTGACACTCGCCGAGGAATTATTACGTGTAGCACTTGCGGAAGAGTTGTCGCGTGCTAATGCTGCTGCTGTTGCTGCCACTGACAATAATAATAATACTGCTTCTGTGGTGGTTGAAGAGCCAACACCATCTGTTAGTAATAATAAACCTGTTACCATAACACCACCATCATCCATAATAATATCTGGGGAAAAGGTCACCACCAATAATAGATTTTCGGAAATAACTAGCAGTAGCAGCGGTAGATCTTATGTGAATGTGAATGAAGAAGTCAAAAAATTGGCAAGTGTAATTGCTGAAGTTAAGCAATCGGCAACATTGATTGCTGCACAAGTCAAACCGGTGCAACAACAACAGCAGCACCCTCCATTACCACCTCCGACTTCAAAACCGTTGCCTATACAGCAACAAAGGGACCGTGTTAAACCAACTCCGAATTTGATTGCAGGTCAAAATATGAAATTGAGACCATTGACGCTTTTGGAAGAACTGGAAAAAGATTCTTATTTATCATCATCATCACGTAATTCTTCAAATAGCAGCAACAGCAATAATTTACCATCACCACCAATCTCGACAGAAATTTCTCCTGCTTCAACTCCTGAACCTTCCCAAAATAATTCATCATCATTAGATCTTCCTCCACTTCCAGATTCACCGGTTACGGCGGCAATGACCACAGAATCTTCCGCCGGATCTTCTACGCCAACTTCATCAAAGAAAAAGCGCCATTCACCGGGAACCTCGCAATCTTTTCAAGCTCCACTGCTGCCGCCGCAAACTTCAAAATGGCACACACGATCTATTTCTTCAGAATCTCAACAAAAAGGTGGGGGAACATTACGTAGTGCTTCATCAACACAATCATTATCATCTTCATATTCTTCATCTTCGAGTCCAGTTCCACTTTCATTTCCATCCTCGAAAGAAAGACGCCCTTCAAAAATTGTTTTACCTTCACAATTAACTCCTCCTACACTCTCAGTTCCACTATCAAAATCCGCCCCAACTACACCATCATATCGTGTTTCTGCACGTAATCATATTCCTCCACCGTTACCTTTACCACCACTTTCTGCTCGTTTGAGTCCTCCACCGTTGCCATTACCCTCAACTTCACCAAATGGCGGCGGAGAATCTAAAATTCCACTTCCTTCATCATCTAATTCGAATTCACGAAAAAATTCTCAAACCCTAAAATCTCCATTGAATTCACCTCCTGCTACCACAATTCCAGGCCCATTTTCTTCTACGCATACGAGACCAGCTACCCCAGCAAAGATCAATTCGGGTTCAACATCAATGACAAGAAATCCACCACCGCTTCCACTTCCTCCTGCTTCTTCGCGAATAACACCAAGTCCTTATGTTCTCTCGCAGCAGACTCCACGTGTTAACCCTCCACCACTGCCTTTACCTCCTGCATCTGCATCGCCATTCTTTGCAAAATTAAAGAATTACAAGGCAAAACAAGAGGTTCAAGAACAAAGGGAACAAAGGAAGAAATTTTTGCAATTCTTACCTCAAGAAGCTCAAATGCAACAGGAACGAGAACGACTTGAACAGCAATCATCGCAACAACAAGAACAAAAGGAAGAAAAATCTCAAGAGACATCATCATCAACAGAAATAGCACAAGAACAATCAAAATCCGAGTCCAAGGTTACTGAAGAATCAGCTGCTGCTACAAAAGTAGATGAGACAACAAGACCAACAACGCCAAGGACTCCAAGAACTTCATCATTAAAGAATTTTGAACAAATGATGTCCGAATCTATAGCCATAAATAATAACAACAACAACAACAATAATTCGGAACTACAAGGACAAAAAACAATACATAGATTCCCATCATTATCATCATTCAAATCTTATGTTGCTACTTCTGATGCTTCTGGATCAAGTTCTCAAAATCCAGAAATATGTGAAAATGTTCAAGAACAAAAAAGATCACTGTCTCGATACACTCGAGCACGCGCAAAATCGTTGGCTGATGGATTTTCAAAGAGACAAGTTCCCTCACTATCCAATAATAATTCACCACTTCCTGATCATCCTCGATCACTTTTAATGAAAATGACTGATGGTACCAATAGCGGAAATCGCGAGATGCGAAGACGTGGAAGTGCAGCGTGGATAACGAGACCAAGTACTAATGGTGTTGCTGATGCAAATAGTGGAATACCTGTTTTTTTGGCACTTGCAAAGAATAACGGACCATCATCGTTGTTGACAAATAACACTAATAATAACGATAATAATAATAATAATAATAATAATAATAATAATAATAATAATAATAATAATAATAATAATAATAATAATAATAATAGTGTTGCTGAAAATTCCACATAATAATAAAATTCACTTTGTTATTTATATATCATTTTACATAATTATTTGTATTTTTATTTTTGAATTTTTTGTATTTTTTTTTGACTGCATTATTATATACGTAATTCCTAAATAATTTTACATACATTACAATCATACATACATACATAATATCATGTAATCACAATTTTCATATCGATATACAAAAAGAAAATCAACCCAATAAACTATTCGAAACAAAAGTTTCATAAAACTACTAAAGAGCGTTCGTTTCGAGATCCTTCGATATTGTGTAGCAAATCGTTGAAAATTTGAGAATTCTGCTTAGGTAGAACAAAACAGAGAAATAATGCACCTTTTCATTTACACCCTTATATCTGCGAAATTCGCGGAATTTTTGGTTTGGAGTTCTGACGGGTACTAAATCGAAGATTGCAAAGAAAATGACCAAATAATTTGGGAACTTTTAAAAGAAATGTTGCTTTGCTGCCTCTATTTTATTAGAAATTCCAAATCAATTGAAAGTAACTTGAATGTTGCTTCATACCAACTCACCAAAACTAAAAATGGAAACATATGAAACTAATACATTATGAATTATCCTATTCTAAGAGAACAAAGAGGATTGAGCTTTTACAATACAATTTAATCTCTTAAAATAAATTTCTAAGTTAGATTAATATTTTAGTAATCATATTTTAAATTTTTATTATACACAAATGCATCTCACAATAGTTAAAAATGCATAGTGAAAAATAAGAAATCTAATGCGATAGGATCGGGAAAGAATATTTCGAGGAATTTGAATAGGACACAAATCAGTCTAACTGAATGCTGATGACACATGCACCTTGCTGGATATTCAACGTGTTCCCAAACTCACCATGTGTACCGAATTCGAATCAATAATAAATCATATACATTAGAGGTTTTTAATATATTGACAGAAAAGAGAATTACTAATGTATGTAGCGTTACTATATTCTAGCTGGAATTTTTCCGCTTGGCAACCTGCTATCTGAGACACAAAAATGCCATGCCTGTCGAGAACCATATTTTTAGAATAACGCACAAACAACAAAGTTGTTACGTGCATCGTAAAGGATATAACTTACTCTCATACGCGAAGGAATTCGGTCTTGAGGAACATGATCAACCTTAAAAATTATTGCATTGTGAACATGATTAGTAGTAGCCAGTAATTCCATAATGTGCTGTTCTGGTTCAGAATACGTGACCTCGACAACAAAATTTGGCCAAGATTTGTTCTGAAATCAAAAAGTGAAATATGAAACCTACATCTTTAAAGAGTTCAAAACCAATGGAAGAAAAGATATATTCCCATCTCTGTCATTTGGTGGTGCTACTACTGGTTTTTCTGGGCTAAACGATGCGTCAGCTTCTTTTCCGAAATCACCGTCATGAGTTCCTTTAAACATTCAAGATTAGGTTGATACCATAGATGAAGAGTAGTGAATTGACGCTTACGAGCTGGTCATAAATAAAAATCTCACATGATAATCATTTGCAAGAAGACTTTTATTAGCGTTTGTATTTTAACGGAAAGTCTTTTATTATAAGAGGTCAGTTTTAAGATAAGTGCAATTTAAAAGTTTATTCGTTATAAGATTTTAGGAGTTCAGGATCATCACTGACGTTAATATTTGTGTACCAGTTTTATTTAACAAAGAGTATAACATTGGAGGTGTTTCGTCATGAAGATTTAATTGTTCTTGGAAAATACTCAATCTTCATTCTCGTTAGTATTAACTTCATAAAATTGAATATGATATAATTAATTAATAAAAAATAGGAATTTTACCATTATAATAATATGAAATATCAATATGATCTGTATTTAAATGGAAGGTACCAGTATCATTTGGAATTGAAATTAAATTTGTGGTAAAGGTTTGACTGGTGTAAACTATATTTGGGTTCTTTGCTTATATTTGCAGAAATGTTTTTTTTGTAATTCAAGTTCTTTCGATAATTTAAGTTATCCTTTAATTCTTCATGCATTTTATATTCTAAAGAACATTCAGTTTATATGAGCTCAGAAGTGTTAGGGGAAAATCCATACACTAAAGCTGCAGATATTTATTTTTCGATGCTCATGTACAATTTGGCAAGCGAAATCATGATAGAAACCTCATATTAAACATCTATAAAGGATTATGACTTACAATACCATGCACTCTGCAAGTTTCTCGATTAGATTTTTTAATTAACTGGACCTCTTTGTGAATCAAAGACAATATCCCTTAAATATTTTAATTTGTAGATCGCCATCACTACGTATCTTGTAGCTGAATCATAATAATTTACTTTATCGCTCATAGTGTAGTGCACTCTTTGAAAACTTTAATTGTATTAGAAAACAAAAAAAGCCTCATGCTTACACTTTAAAAAGTGGTCATTTTACCACGTGTTCCTCAATTCGTTGAAATTTATTTTCTTCATGATCCCACAGTTATCTAATGATCTGTCTCTCAGAAGGTATCCATTCAAAAGATGAATATCTATTAATTTCCGCGCAGACTTTTATTAAACTGTCAATATCTTTACTTATGTAGCTTCATACATTCGTTTGTGATATAGGAAATGTCCATAGCAGTACTCATTTTTTTGACAATCGTAACATTTACTACAATCATGAGTATTGTGATCTGAACATGTATTGAGTTTAATAAAATGCGACTACACAAACCAATGTGAAAAATGCAGGAAATACATGCTTAAATCTAATTTGAAGCACTAATAAAAAATGTCGAGGAGGCAGTTTTACATATACAGTAATCTTGAGGATTTGGTAGATATAAATAATTCAAATTTTATCATCTTAGCCGAGTTTGTTACTTTTCGTATCGATTTATAGAATCATAATCATATACTCGTGCATAAAGGAAAGATTAAACTTTCGGATTTAGGATATTCGAAACTTTCTAATGCTAACACTCATCCACGGAACGGGCTGGCCATGACATTATAAACTATGTTGATCCAGCTTTTCTAAAAGATCTGGATAATTTCGACGAGACGAAAAATCTGATATTTTCAGCGTTGGGATTCTGTAATGAATGGTTTCGCCCTCCACCCAATAAATATGGATATAAAATGTTCTTGAGAAAGAATTAACAATATTTGGAACGCCCCTGAATGTGTCGAACTCAATCAAAATTTTGGGACAATACACCAGAAAATCGTCTAAGTGCAGATAAAGTGAATCAAGTTCTGAAAGAAATGTATGGTCGCCACCAGAATCTCTTGAAGTTTCATCATCACCAATCGGAAAGTTCGAATCCGATAATTTATTAAGTTTGCTATATAACGATAAAGGAAATTTCTGATAAAAGTCATTGGAAATAGAACGTTTATAGAGCAGAAGTGAAAAGCAATTTGACAATAGCTTTAAAACAAATAAGGAATTTATCAAAGAGGTATTTAAAAGAATAAACTACGTGATAACCAAAGACTTACAAACTTCACAGTTTGTATCAAATATTTATTAGTTAAAGATGCTTATTAAACTTAATCATAACAAAAATATAATTCGCTTTTGCGGAATCACTAAAGGTAAGTGTATACATACGTAGTTATAGCTTTATAATCGAATGTATAACAGGTAGAATACGATACACAAAAATTACTTGAAAGATAAATAATTCATAAAAAAGTATTTGAAGTTGTTTATTTTGGTTTTGTTTAAGGGAGGCAGATGGGATTTGTTGGTTTTTAAGGAGAGATAGATATTGATTGATAGGATTATAACGATAGGGCTCTAAGATTTCAGTAAAGTGATTTTTTCATAACTTAATTGTTATTCGTCTCAAATTCGATATATAGTCCCCGACGAAAGTAATGGCGACCAGGTTTTATATTTCATTTAATTGAAAAAAATTTATGTTGAAAGTGCCTCTGAGTAGGGTATTATGCCCCTAAAATATCAAGTTCGAATATAAAATTCGCATTAATTCGATAAATATTATTCTCCAAAATGTTCGTCTTAATTGAGGCGAATATAATAAGACCAAAATTACAAAAATCTGATCAGATTATCGAGAAAATAATTTAAAACCTGCTCCTATTAGATTTTCTCAAATTCATATATTATTAATTTTTTAAATTATCTTGTTAGAAATCTGGTACTATTATTTATATATTTTGCCTCTATAAAAAATGTTAGTATTGTAGTAAAATTATAGATCAATCTCACCGTCTAGCGGAATATTCGAAAAGGTTTTAAGTTTCTTACTATTTGAATTTACAAAATAGGTTCATTGCGATTAATCAAGACTTTTAACGGGGTGGGCTCATCAATTTTAGCCTTATCAGTATTGGTCGTAGATGTCTCGATCCCTTCGTCAGCAGGTTCTACAATCTGATATTTAATGCTCAGCTCTATATTCCACTGCTTTGTTTGGCACAGACGTTAATGCGCTACGACGACATTATACATAGTCTCCAACCGTATATGCATTCGGATAGCCATTCATAAAAGCTTTTCATCGCCGCCACACGTTTACTATTAATTTCACTTGGATTCGGCCAAAAGTTCTGAAAATTTTCCAATACGTCCTTACGATTATCGAAATACCTGGTCCGCTTGGTCCCTCAGTCTCCTTGAATGACCTCCAAGTTTAATAATTTCCATTGTTCTAGAGATCAAACCAAAAAGTTAATAAAATATTCATACTGAAAGTAAATAATTTTTACTAACCATAGACATCTCTAATGTGTACAGCTCCTTTTAGTCTGAGATAAATAATCTTGAGGAGGTAATATGAATAAAAACTCATTATTGCAGAAAAAAATTTCAAGCACAACTCACCATATGGACTTTAGTCACAGTTAGATCCTTATATACAGTGCTCGACAAAAGTATCTTTACACTGATAATTTTTGATAGATCATCTGTAGGTTTCTGAAATTTTATATGCATATAGTACATCACAAACACTGATTATTGATATCTTTTTATTGATTGATAGAGATTCTATATCAGGTATTGTATTGTTACAATTATGTTATAAAATTCGTTAATTCCATAATTCGTAATATTTCATGAAATTATGAAAATTATATAAAGAATTTAGAACATTTCACAATTTCTTTATATATTATTAATTATAACATTCATATATTTTTATTTTTCTATTTCGTATTCCTATACTTTTTATACTTTCTCTATCTTGTACTCCTATATTTTTATACTTTTTATACTCTTTCTACTTTGTGTTCTTATACTTTTTTTACTTTTATACTTTTTATACTTTCATATATTTATACTTTTATACTTTTATACTTATTTATTCCGAGTAGATATAATTTAGCCAATTAAAATTCCTTGAGATTTATATTTTTCTCCTTTATTTCTCTACTGTTACAGCGATTCTGGATAGTGAGTTTCACTGAGAATCACTATAAGCATATGATGTTGGGAGAGAGGTGATTAAACTTAAGTAAAGAGAATGAATTATAAATATTAGCAAAGGTTTCTAAGACCTGTGCCAATATCTACGGA
>CAJVPL010000630.1:0-22241 GCA_910591945.1 Ambispora gerdemannii | reverse complement strand
CAAAGTGTTAGAATTGGAATAACAATAATACAATAATAATAATAACAATAGTATAATAATAATCTAATTAATTAAATATATTTATTTTCCATATTATTTATAATGTAAAATAATTATTTAATTATAAAAACTATTTATTTTTCATGTAATTTATAATGTATATTTTTTTAATATTTATTGGTTATTTTGCTTATATCTTGTTCACGTGATTACATGTATTAGCTATTTTACTTGTATAATTAATTTACTTATAAAAATAAATTAACTTCAAAACCAATATAAAAAATTTTTTATTTTTGCTCATCCCAAATATTTTTTATATAAATATATTAAAGAATACTTTCTAAAAAAAATTAAAAATTGATCTAATTTTGGATGTGGAATTTCAATTTGCATTACTTGATTTTTGTGGATGGCTTTTAGTTACCTGTAATATAAAGTAATCACGTTTATGCCATATTTTTCCATTTATTAAAAATTCCTCAGAATTAAAATAATATCAAGCTAAATAATTTTCGATTATAACATATACAAATATAAAAAATTATTATTATTTATTTATGCTAGTGTTAAAAAATTATTATTATTACTTTTACTACTATTACTATTACTATTATTACTATTACTATTACCATTACCATTACTATTACTATTACTATTATTATTATACTATTGTTATTATTATTATTGTATTATTGTTATTCCAATTCTAACACTTTGATAGTACCCTGACTATTCGCCGCTAGCACAGTATTCGAGTTCTTTTTCCAACAGACAGAACTTACAAATAGGGATGCATCACTGTCTGAAATCTCTTCGCCCTATTAAAGAAATCAAAATGAGAATTACAAAATACTTTATATCATTGCGTTAAATAACCAACAATTACCGTTACGTTATTAATACTGCCAAAGTTAAATCGGACAACTGGTTGACACAAATTTTTGTAATATGCAAAAACCGAATTATCCTCACTTCCACACGCAATCCAATCGGAGGTCGTAGTAAGACCAACGAAATTTTTTTCATTTATGTGTCCAGTGAAGGTCCTTGCACACGAATTTGTATTGGTATCCCAGAGTCTTAGAGTACTGTCCGTTGATCTATTATATTGAATAGAGGAAATGAACCCATTTTAAACTCGGAAAAATTCTCAAACAATCAAAGACTTTATTTATTTATTACATACGCCGATACAAATTCATTGGATCCCATGAATTTGACATAAGATACCGCTTTACGATGACCTTTATAGACGAACACTGGTTCTCGCGTGTGTCGTAAATCATAATAATGTACATGATGGTCTAAAAATTCAAATTATTAAATTATTTAATCAATAATATGATAGATCGCATAATGGCGGATTTGCGTAATGAATTTACTATTAACTATGAAACCAATCTTTGTTTTTATTGGGTAATAATATATATCAACTTCCAAACATTGACCATACATAATTGATCATCAATTTTAGCCAATGGAAACAATGATTGGTTTTCATAGTATATCCATTAGGCAAATCTGCCGATATGAAAAGATTATTGATAAGATATTCACCTGCGCTGCCAAATGCAATGTAATGACTGATATCGGGATTAAATTTGACACAGCAAATATTAGCTTTGCTTTCAATGGTGAATATTGAATGCCTTTCTGTAGTTGACCAAATTTTCACTGAATCAAACATAAAAAACGATTATTAAAAGGTGGTTGAATAATAATTAGTGTTAAGCAGATTTTGAATATTTTGATAATACCTTTGGTATCGTCACTACCACTAGCCAATTTTGTAGGATCCATTCTACTAAAATCAACACTCCAAGCACGCTTTTCATGTTCATCAAAAGACATTACTTGCAGTCCAGTATTAACGTCCCATAGGGAGACCACACCGTCATAGTCTGCACTTGCAATTTGAGCTTTTATATACGTATTCCACGATAAACAACTAATATTTGTTTAATCATAAAGTGCGTGTAAATTAATTAGACTAAAATAAAAATCGAAAAAAAATTATATAATAAAACATTAACCTAATTTTACTTTTGCAAGTCATTTCTTTTATCGGATAATGAAGGTATGAGTCCATAACCTTTCTTTGATTGAGTGTGTTATCCCTGATGGAAGATGAGCTCGCATTATTATTACTATTATTATTAGTATTATTATTATTATAACCTAATGAAGCCCCAACAAGTTGTCGTTCGATATTGCCATATTCGAAAATCTTTATTTTTTTAGTGACACCAGCGGTCGCAAAATACTCATCATCGCGGTCAAATTCAATGCTAGAAACTATGGAAGATGATCCAAATAAATCCCCGTATCGCAACGTATTCACTAGACGAAATTGGCCGTATCTTGTGAATGAATTGAGTGTATCCGAGAATTTGGATAATCCTCCTCTCTGGGGATCAGCTGTATATAATGGAAATAATTAAATTAATAACTAAATCAGTCTAAACAATGTCAAATATAAAGACATACTATCTGGCAATCGATAGGATAAGTAACATGATTCCAGATCTTCAAAGTGTTCTCGAACTCGTTTCTTTTTTGCAGACAGTTTCTGGTCAAGCGCTTCTGATGGCATTCTTTATACATGTGCATATAATAAATTAATATCATTTTGTGCATTCATAAAGTAAATGTTGAATTAGTAATCAATCAATACCTTTCAAACATTGATGAATTATTCTCGATTCCCGAATCTTCAATTTCCTTTTTTTAATATATTAATAAGCTTTATAATCTTATTGGATTTGCGTGTACACACAAAATGACATACCGTAAGTTTTCTCTTTTTGCTCGATTGATTACGTGCATTTCCTTGTTGATGAGGTTCACCATCTGGAACATCAGCTTCTGCAGTATCATTGGGTACTTGTGCTCCTATATAATTATTTGAAGTCTCTCGGGTACTTTCTTCATAAGTATTTGAGCCAATGAATGATTGTTGTTGCTGTTGTTGCCCCAAAGATTTGAGCTTCTCATGTGTAATTTCCAAATCTTTATCGATGCATTCTAACTCCTCGGTTAGCAGTTCTAATTTCTACCCAACGGAAAATTGATCAATGAGTGAGTGCTACACGTAATGTCATCGAAACAAAATTGATTGTTCGTTATGTACCTTTTCCTTTTTTGATTTCATATTTGACAAGAAATCCGCTAATACATCTAACTCGAGCTCTTTTTCGGCTGACTCCATTTTATGTTTTTTTGCTAGCAATGTAATCAACATGGTATCGATATCTAATTTTTAGATAAAAACTATGAATTAAAAAATCAAAAAAAAAAATCAATTTCAAATTATTGAATCAGCGCCATTAATTCCAACCTTCGACACTTAAGTCTGTACTCATAATTTTTTCTTTCATCTGCTGGGTTTGTGTAGGCGGAGTCGATTCATACTGGTTTGCGGCTATAGCGGTCGCCTTTTCCAATAGCCTATTCACTATTTAATCGATTTTTTTAACCGTGATTGATTTATATAGTATAATTACTTTCAGAAAAATTAAATTACTAACTAACATAAAAAGTTTGGAAAAATTTGATCTCGCATTAAATGAGCTCCACATGTGGGGCAATCTTTCTTGCGATCAAGGTGTTCGACGATACAAACATAACTATGCAAAACAAATCAATCAAATAAGTATCCAATGTCTTAATTCTTATGATTTTAACAAGAGACAAATTGTTACCAGAAAGAATGTCCACATCTTCCCATGAACGCTTCTTTTATGATTTGCAAACATATAGGACTAAAACAACCGCGGATCAAGTGTAAAGATTAAAGTGTAAATAATTAAGGCCAAATAAAATATTAACACGATAGTTAATGCAATTACCACAAAAATTCTTCGATATTTGGAGGACTTTGTTGTTGTGTCACATCGTTATTAATAGAGGCAGCAGTAGCAGTAATCGGTACTTGAGATGACAAATTCATACTCGCTCGGGGTGTATGTGGAACATTCTGAACTGAGAGCACAGATATTGGTCTAGAAGACGACGACGACGATTGTACTGTCTGATGATATAGTGATTCTTCTCGTGGTTCTTGTTTAATGTACACTTCATCAGATAATGTTCTACTATCAGATGCTCTTTGAGTACTATTAGAGTCCTTAACAGCAGGATCGTTGTCCTTGACACGCATAAATAAGACACAAAGTATATTATTGAATGTTTAAAAAAAATCGTTTTGACAAATTCTTTGATGCAAACTACTTTATTAATCTGGTGTAATTTGCAGATCTATATTAATAAATACAAATACCCAAATAAAATTAATGTTATATGATTTTTATTGTGAGGGGAAAAATGGTTTACAGGATATTTTCGCCTCATTATCTAAAAACGATTGTGAATTAGTATTAAAACTCTAATTTTATACGAACATTAATAATTTTTTACAAAAAAACAAATGTTATTATAATACTAGTAGAAAATCAAAAAAAAAACAAACAGTCCATCACGGCCAATATTAATTAGTTAATTGATATAAATTGCAAAAAAAAAGAAATGAAAGTATTATTTTTTTCTTCCGGATAATTTATCGTGTAAATAATTAACAGATTTCCCCGCTCTCATCTTCTCAAGAGAATTAATAGCTGTTCGTTCATCATTGCCATAATCTTCTATTCTTCGTTTAATTTCTTTGATAATTTTTCGTCGTCGTGACAGTCTACTAGAATTGTCGCTTGCCCATTTGCTTCCGTATTTAGTTAATAATTCTTCTACAGAAGGATTTCCATCCAAGCCTACGTGCCACTCATTCCACACATCATATACCGTATTCAATGCTCCTAATTCGGGAAGTCGATGATAGCGTGGCGATGTAGGGGTCGGCGATGGGGGTCTAGAAGTTTCTTGTTGGTTGCTACTATTAAATGAAGTAGAAGAGCCAGCGCCAACATAATAATCTTCAGATTGATCGATATCCTTATCGAAAAAAGTTCCAGTATCATCATCAATCGGGGAGGGAGATTCTTCATAAGAAACTAGATTTTGACCAGAAGCTTGATTAAACGCGGGACTCAATGAAGATACTGAATTCAGAGTACCTCCGGAACTTGTTGGACTGGTTATGTCATCTAATAATCCTTGACTTTCATTATACGGATCATTAGGAATCAACGAACTTTCCATGGCAGATTCATTATAATCTTGGACGGGGGTATTATCAAAGTTGCTGCGGGAAGGAGGATTATAACTATTTATTGTAGTTTCATAGTTACGCGGCGATGGTGGTATGTAGCTGGCATAAGTTGTATTATCGGAAGTCTCCGATATGTTTGATAGTTGATGTGACGTATTCATAAAAGATTCTGCATTATCGGGTACATTTTTAATACTTATGAAGGACGAAATATTGTTATTGTTATTGTTATTGTTGTTATTATTATTCGTGCTTTGAATGGTTAATATTGATGCTAAGTCTTCATTCAAGATTGTTGGATTCCTATAACTTCGAGTGCTCTCGGATGAACTTGATGCACTAATATAAGAACGATGATCATCCATTTTATTCGAGGTATTGTTGTTAAATGATGGGGAACTTTCTTTTATCAGAATAGATGGATTAGTAAAAGGTTGTCGTAAAAAGGGAGTTTCATTGGTAGGTGGACTGATGAAAGACGTAGAATTAGAATTTTCCGACGAATTTGCCGATTTCATAAAAGGGGATAACGGAGTTTCCGTCAATTTTGAAATATCCATAAAAGAAGCAGCGTCGCCAGTTGGGCTAGACGCGTTAAGGTAAGGAGGAGATTCTTCGGCAAGATTTGACGCGTCAATAAACGAGGGAATCGAGTCCTCACGTGGCGAAGATGATTGTGCTAATACATCATTATGAATTGGTGATTGACTGTAAATGGGAACTTTGCTGGAATATGATGCATTAGGTACTGGGATGTTGTTGTTGCTGCTGCTGCTGCTATTGAGTATGTTATTGGCAGTTGATGTTTCAACAACCTCGCTGTTAATAAGTAAAGGGTCTTCAAGTGATGGCGAATTGCTATTATCGTTAATATTAATTGGCAACGAATCATCCAAGTGTAAATTGGTTGTTGATATCGACATTGGATCTCTTTCTGCTATTCCTCCTCCAATTTCCGTTGATTGGTCTGCTAAAATATGGTTAATATTTCCTGGACTTCTTCTCGAAGGAGTCCCACTTCTCGTACTTCTACGACTGGATGATGCACTATTGGGTGAACGCCTGTCTCGTGGACTGTTTATCGAATTACCCATTGCTGAATGATGATTGAAAGCGGATGAAGAAGATGGCGCCAGACTATTTCTTCTACTCACATCCGGTGAATTATAACTCGTGGTATTATTACTTCCCGAAGAATGCATGTTTGTATTAATTCCATTAGTCATCATGCTGTTGCTGTTAATGTTGTTTGAAGGTGGATGATAATTGGGAATTGATGATATTTTCGGCGACATTGGAGTGAAACTCGGTTCCATCTGTTGAAAAGTAACTGTCGCATCATCATTAGAATTATTGGCGGCGGTTGTTACTGGAACAATCTCCGTAAAGACTGATGTAGTTGTTGCTCCATTCGCAGGATTAGTAGTAGTGACGGTAGTCAATTTAATTGTAACCGTTGTCGTAGTTGTGATATTTCCATCCGGGGTAATGTGTGATGTTTCTACTCGTTGATTTGGCGGTAATCCTCCCATAGCAGATTCTCCTCCCCCACCAATACCGCCAAAACCACCACCACCACCATCGCCACCATTAATGTTAAAATTCGGTGTTGAAGACGTTCGAGGTGGAGGGATTCCTCCCTGCTCGGAATTATCTCGCGAAACTCTCGCGCGTTCTGCTGTATTTTGTTGCTGTCGTAGATGACCTCCTAAAAATCCTTGAGGAATTCTATTATTATCAGCACTAGTTTTATTGTTAGTATTATCATCCTGATTATTTAAATGTTCCACGCGTTCCGTGAGGTCTTGCGGCACAAATCGTTTTGGGATCGGAACAATAATGCCAGGTGAGGTATTGTCAGGTGTACTCCCTGTCGAATCGGTTTCGTTTGTCACCGTCGTTGCATTTAAGTCTATTTTTCGGGACCGCGTTTTCCCTCGCGGGGCAACACCATTAAGATCTTGGTGTCTTTGGTCATTGTAAGATTTTGAGCGTGTTATTTTCCCCATTTCTTTCTTTACTGTAAAGAGAATACACGTTTCCTGCCTTCTGTTAAAATAAAAACTTGTTATTTGATGACGACGATTATATAATATTGATAGGAAAATATATACATAATTGAATCTGTTTTTTTATTTACCACACAGAGTTCCGAAAAAGAAATGATTTGCTTGTCATTCACGAAACTGGCCAATCATCGAGCAAGAAAACTTCTTTCTTCAAAGATGATGTTCTTTGCAACAAATTCGATTTTTCCTTGCTGATTATGCTCTCGTATTTGGACGAGTAGTGTGATTCATTGGATCATGTTCGATGATTCTCGGTTTATCGATAATATGACTATAGATCTTTTTATCCTCTCATGAATAAATAGCAGATTTTGGTGGGGACTAAAGTAAATGACCAAGCAAAATCAACAACCTACGTTACCCACTCAATCAAAAAAAAAAAACAAAGAAACTCTGATTGAAAATAAGGATCGAAATTCAAAAGAATGACTAGTAATAATTTTATTAGTAATTTTTTCAAATTACATCATCACTATAATTAAATAATTACATGATAAGTATGTTAATGATGCCATTTATATTATATGTACAATAATCAACACATACCCATACTTATACTACTAGATAAAAAAAAACTAATACCGTAATTTCCCAATAAATGAGAATACCTATTCATTATCTACTGATAGTGGGGGCACATGTGTATGTATAATGAGGGGGAAGATTCACTACAGTAATAAATCGCTCTAGAATAACTATTCGGAGATTTGTGATTGGTTAATTTGATTGAAGATATCTAAATGGGTAGGTTAATAATGATTCAAAAAAAAAATATCGAATGAGGATAAATAAGGATAAAAATATGGTACGTGGTGGGTTTGTGTATGTGATAGTACAAAATATCCTAGATTTGAATATGAATAATAATGATGGTGATGATGATGATGGTGATATAAACATAATTTACATATTAATATAATAATGATAAATATAACCCAATGCTTTTTTGGCAATAATAATATCCCTCAACTACCAATCACGCGACGCGTCAAAAATTTGCCATTATATAACAAAAGTTAAACAATGAATCAAAAAAAAAAAGGTAGCTGATTACTATTGGTGCCGTAGATGAAAATTATGATGATGAATGATGATGATAAATGATAATAAAATAATGATAATGCTGATTATGATAATTATAAGAAGAAGAATAATAATCTTCACTTGGCATATATAAAATAAGATGCCATAAGAAATATTTTCAAAGTTCGTAACTATTTTATTCCTTCCACCCAAAAAAATCAAGGTAATAATAATAATCATATTGAAATCGAGTCAAACCAAAAAAGAGAAAGCAGACAATCGTCGAATTTAATAAAGTATTTTGTTCACCGAAAGCAAATTTCATCGTATTCGATTCGATCGTATTCATCATCATCTGAATCTACCACTTCAAAGTCTTGTTCTGCTCGAGGCAGATTAGCCCATAGTAAAATTCTTCGACCTAATGATAAATGGAAGAACACAAAATAAGGATATGTTTGAATCACGTGATCTACGCAATTATTATTTGTGACGTACCTAAAGCATCCATTCTTTCCTCACTAGTTACAGCTTCGATATGAAACATCCAGAAATGGCCATTATTGCATGATTCCATGCATTGTTGACATGGTTGTGTGATGTGATATCCAAGTGTGTTTCCGCTTTTCCAGGAATTATTCAAGATAAATTAATAAAATATATCGATCACGTTTGAAATAGGAGAATTAATAGTTACCACATAAGACAGGCGACATCTCGAATTTTGCAGTGACAGTTTTGAGTAATGTAATCATCCGCGACCAATTGAACTCTGCGAAATCGATTAAAAAAATTAATTATCTCAGGTAGATGATGATGATGATGATATTGCAATTTAAAGAATTATTCACATACGATATTGGTGGAACATCTGTTGAGAAAAGTTCAATTCGAGTATCTGCAAGGAGCATCGCCTAATTGTTTATTAATTCGATATTAAAATTACATGAATTCAAAATCATGACGTTCCAGTCTCATCATGATAAAATACCTTCATGCCTCTTACGCAAACCCTTGTGTTACAATGAGCACAATAAAGTTTACATACAGGCTTACTTCTGAAATGATGATGCATGCTCGGGATAGAATTATCAGTGGATTGTGCTGTTGTCGTCGACGTCGTTATTGCAGTTGTTATTGTATTCATATTATTGCCAATCTCATTAACACCAACATTATCATTATTACCGCCATCAGCACCCTCAGACATATTTTCACCCAAAGAGACGCTGTTTCCGCTATTAACCATTCTGCTAAATGTCAAGTCTTGTTCTCCTAAGTTTTGCTGTTGAGATTGAAATCGTCGAGCCCATCGACCGGAAGTAAATTGCGAGGTGCTATGATTATTATTCGATATGGGTGGTGGTATTGCAGCTGTCGTCGAGTCGTGTAACGACGAAAATGAAGAGGAGTTGTAATTTGGTGACGACGCTATCGTCGATGCAGGAACTAAAGGTGCCAGTTTGACTTTACTTTATATTTTTTAGGTTTAAGAGAAATGTTTGGATAGAATTTCTTTTATCTGAGATAATGGGTGGCTTTTGTCCGAACTTTGAGTGCAAAAGTGAAAAACTTTTTAAGTAAAAAAAAAAACAACACAATATTTTCCTAATTATGATAACATTCAAGGCGTGTTATAGAAAAGTTCAAGATAAAACTGTAAGAAAGGAAGAGAACAGAAACGGGTTGCAAAAACATAAAACCGGATGCGAAATTAATATTTTATGATTCGTTAGTTTGATAAGCGGCAACCTATATAATAAATAGATGATGGCGAATTTTTTGGGTTTTGTTTGTTATTTTCACTTGATCCTTACACCACCGTTGATAGTTACACGACTTGTTCACACATCAAATTAACGTTAACGTGCTGCGGGGAAGGATTGGCCGGAAATCACACATTGATCCTTTGGCGACCACAAAAATAATGTTGTATTTTACACATGCAAGTACATTCGATGAAAAACAACAATTATATAATGTCAGATAGAGAAAAGTTAAGAGAAGATCATTTATTGTCTGAGGGAAATTCGAAAGAAATTAGTAAATTAATTTTCTTAAATGCTAGTTATCGTTATCGTTATCGTTATGTGTAAAAAAGGACAAATTATACATACAAAAAAGTCAGATGACGATGCAACATTTTCATAGTGTATCAATTAGTGAGAAATTTTCAAAAATCGGAATTTATTGATTTTAGTTAGTCTTCTCTCCATTAAATGTATTATAAAGGAGGTATATTTACTTATAGATTTTAAAACCTGAATAATTGGCGGATACCTGATACTTGATGTTGCACGGAATCCTTTACGTATGTATCGGTCTCTCTGAAATTCTTTTAAACAAAGGTGTCACGTCAAAATTTTCTCCGAAGTCCCGAGTATTTTGTGTAGCATTAACATCAGATCACGACAGACGCGCATATATGCAAATATAATCAGAAGCGAGAATGCAATTGTCTATCCGACAGTGTCAGTGAGCTTGCCTCTTCTGCTTATGTACTTGCGTTATCCGTCAAAAACACAATTTGATTTATTCAATTATTCATGCGAGTTAATAAATTGATTGGGCGGCACTTAACTTTTATGCAGAAAAAGCCTTAGATATGCAGACTTGGCGACAAGTTGCATCATAAAATTATCACTTTTTCTTTTTGCATGCATATATCGGTTTAGGATCTCGATGTTGTTGGACGTTCCGTTAACCCATTTTTTCATCATTATCTGCAAGTAATTTAACCTGCTTTTCATAAAAGCAACAGTCTCATACTCATTTGCAGAAATTTTCTGTGAGATATCTCTCTCTGTATTTGTCATAGTAAAATTTTTCAGTAAGAAAAATATTATTTCAAAGGTGAATTAAGCAAAAAATGTATTGACATTGAGGCTAATAAAGCGCGAAAAATTTATTATAACTCTGACATGTTTGTTAATCATGAATGTTTTTATTGATGATATTATTACTATTTATTACTATTGTGACGTATAAAAAAAGTTTTTAATGGGTTGTATCTTGGGTAAAATAACAAAAGATCATCTTCGTAAATCACGATTTGGTACATGTCCGGATTGCAGGGAAGCACGAACGGACGATGATTGGTGTCACTATTGCGAATCACGCAAATTTGAATTAAATTTCCCAAATTGGTCTAGTGGGAATGATGAAGTTGATAAGCTCATACGTGAAACGCAATTACGAGCAACCGGTTGGGATGATTATCTTGAATGGATTCCATATGAACATTTAAGAAGTGTACAATTTTACGCGAAGGGTGGTTATGGGATCATCTATAAAGCGTGTTTATGGGAATATACAATTAACGATGAACCACCACCAAACTGGTGGCGTTGGAGATTTTGCTCGAATCGGTGGTGTGTTGGATTGTTGGATAATAATGCTCCGGATGTTGAATTCTTGAGTCAAGTGATTATTTGATACTCTTTTTATATATATTATTTTTATTTCGAGATCTTGAATTCTCCGAATTATATCTATTAATTCTGCCTAACGAATTCTTTAGATGAGACCAAGACTTCGTTGTGTTGATTACGATGATGAAATATCGGTTTTTGGTGTGACTCAACATCCAATTTCCGGCAAATATTTATTGGTGATTGAGCCAACATTTCTTCTCTTACGACGTTATCTTTATGCTCCTGCTCAACCAAAAAATTCCTCAAAATTCTGTCCTCTATCGCTATGAACTAATCTCATTTCGATTCGATTCGATTCAATCAATTCAATTCAATTCAATTCAATTCGATCCAATTCCACTATCATACGTTCCCATTTTCTTCTTTATTTAATTAATTTAATATGTTTTAAGTCTTTTAAATCTTAATGTCCTGTAAATTAAATACATAAAAAATAGAAAAACTGCTAGACCATTTTTATACATTTTATCATTTTATCTGTAAAAATCTATGTAGCATCATTTCATATTTTTTCATAAGCTTTTTGATTATTAAGCCTCAAAATTTCCTAAACCATTCCTTTCATGATAATTTCTTGTAACATAATCACCAATTATCTTCGTTATATTGTAGTTTTTTAGATCTTGTATTTATTGTAATTTACTTTTAAGTTTTCATATACTCTATTCAATGTTCTTTCTTATTACGTATTCAACAAAGATGAAAGAGTCAATGAAATATATGATCAAAATATTTTTCTGAACGATATTTTTAACCTCACTGATGTATATCTTTTCAATGTCGCTTGATGTCATTTCAATGTCACAGCCAAGACTTAGACTATCGCTATTTCATGCGTTGAAAGTCTTTCAACGCATGAAATAGGCAATTAATTACATTTAGACATGGATCAGTAACCACTTTCAATATTTGGGGAAAGCCGGTAGAGAAGGGACCCCATTTGATAGTGTCATTCTATCGCTATTAATTACTAATAAAGTGACATCAATATCGATATTGTGTTCAATTTTTTTTTTAAAAAATCGGCCTTTGTAACTTCCAAATTTGTAATGGGCCTTCTTCAATTTGGCATTTCTTATAATAATACAAATACGCATATGTTGATCAATAAAAAAAGCACATGGCAGTGCAAGCCTTTTTGGGAATATAACTCGAACGAAAATCTCCCCGAAATTCATACCGAGCTTCCAAGTTTGCCGTCAACAAACTGGGTGAGTATGAGCATACAATAGTAATTAGTAATCAATTTCGTGGAACTAAAGGGTTATTTCAAGAAAATGATACGAATTACAAATTAAATATGGATACACAATACAACACAACAAACTTTTAAGCCATAATGCTTTATTGAGTTCCAGTTAAAACATTATTGATAAGAAATTGCAAACGCGGGAGAACAAGTTTGTATGAATTGATAAAATTACCGAGTTACGAAAAAGTTCATGATCTATATTACTTTACATGCGGAAGATACTATCAACCCCCCGTAATTATTTATGTGTGTGGGACGACAATAGTTTATTTGTACGATCGTAATACTGTAAAAAGAAATATGAGCATAAAATCTTTCTCGGAAAACTTTGAAAACATGAACTTCATATACAATTTGTGCCCCATTGTTTGTTCCCCTTTCTTGGAGCCGATTCATTCGTTACTGTAGTACTCGACATTTCGAAGCTATGGATTGGTGTCCACTTTAACCATACAAAAAAAAACGCTTATAAAAATCACAGTTTTTTTTTCAGTCTTCGTGATCCCAATTTAATCTATCTTATAATCAACAATTATTTACGACGACGAGATGTCTTGCATAAATGCTGATAATAAAAAACCTGTTCTTCAAACAACGAGTAAAGTTATTGCGACCATCGATTCTTATTATCAACGTTGGAAGGAACTTTTTATTGCAAAGTCATATCCAGTGGTACTCGATTTTGGTATATTTTGTTTTTCTATACAATCGAATTGCAAATTGCATTTGCCCCTTCCAAATTTCAATATATTCTTTCGTGCATTTCTTTACCGATATTTTAGCGCAGAATACTCTGTTGGGATTAATGACAAAGATTGATAGCGGCCGTCTTCGCGTATTAACCAAAGACCGTGTTTACGAGTTTGGTCCGAAAGACGCTAAAGATCGTGTAGAAATAAAAATAATCAACGATTCTTTCTGGATTCGATTACTTCTGTTCAGTGATTTGGTATGATCCGCAAAAGAATATAAATCACATGATGCTAGATATTCATGAAGATCATTTATATATAGGGTTTCGCCGAAGCATATATGTTGGGAGATGTAACTTGCGACAATTTATTAACATTGATTAAGGTATGAATGAAAAAAAAAGGAGGCATACGCAAGAAATTTCTCATTGTCAATTTTTATTATTAGCTTTTTGTAGCTAATCGATCACATCTCGATGAACTCAACACCGGACCAACATACATCTTCAATGGGATAAATTACTTGATGAATACCCAATTTGTAAATTCCGTTTCCAATGCCATCAACAACATATCCGCCCATTATGACATTTCCAATGGGATGTTTGCCAGTTTTCTAAGTCAAGACATGACCTATTCGAGCGCCTTTTTCACAAATGAAGAAGAAACGTTGGAGCAAGCACAATACAATAAATTGAAAAAAATAATCAAAAAAGCAAAAATTATGGAGGATGATCATGTCCTAGAAATAGGGAGTGGCTGGGGATCCTTTGCTATCGAGGTACGATACAACCGATGATTATTTATTATTCTTTTTTTTTCGCGGGTTAAATCTCTAATAGAAAAAATCCACAGGCTGTAAGGACAACTGGATGTCGAGTCACGACACTGACACTCTCAATTGAACAAAAGAAGCTTGCTCAAGAGCGAATAGAAGCTGCCGGATTTTCGGATAGAATCAAAGTTTTACTGTGCGATTATCGAAATCTGCCGGCTAAACATCAATTCGACAAAATCGTGAGCATTGAAATGATTGAGGCGGTTGGACCACAATATCTTGCCACATATTTTCAATGCTGCGATAAATTCCTTAAAGAAAAAGGTGGAATCGGTGTGTTCCAGGTGATTACCATGCCAGAAACAAGATATGATCGGTATTGTCGCGAAGTTGATTTTATACGGAAATACATCTTTCCCGGTAAACATGCTTTTTTATGTGATAAGATAATGAATGCTGCCTTTTACTAATTAAATAATAATAAACCCTCCCCTCCCCAGGCGGCCATTGTCCAACCGTCACATCTCTAGTCGCTGCAATTCACAAAGGCTCACGCGGAAGATTAATCGTCGAAAACATCGAAAACATTGGTCCACATTACGCGCGTACGCTACGATTATGGCGTGAACAATTTGTAAACGTGTTTGACGAAGACATTCGACCGGCTTTGCACGATGAATGGCCTGATATGTCGATAAAGGATGTGGAAATCTTTAAGAGAAAATGGGAATTCTATTTTGCCTATTGTGAAGGTGGATTTAAGAGTCGTATCTTGGGAAATGTTCAAGTAGTGGTCACTCGGGAAGGAAATGAGGCATTTTTGGATGGGGTTCCGATGTAATTAATTAAAGAGGTTCCGATGTAATTAATTAAAGGGGTTCCAATATAAGTTTTGTTAATTATTTATTTCAAAATACATGTAATTATTTATGCTATAAACATTAGCAACAAGTTTTTAACACAAACATAATAAGTGATAAGGTCTCAGTTTTTGACACTCAAATTCTTAATTTTTCTTTGAAAATTTTATTAACAAACCAAAGAAACCAATGTACTTTTGATTAACACATAATTAATGTCTATGATGAGTATCATCAAATTTTCACGCGTCTTTTCCTCAACAATCACGAAGGTAGCACCATTCCAACATGTATGCGTGCCTCGATTAAACATCTCGCACAAAGATCAAATAACGAGATGATTTGTCCTCTCGCGCTTCCAACAACTTTTTTACACGCAATCTTTATCATGTCATTTCCCCACCCAAAAGCCAACGAATAATAAAGATTCGTAGAAATGTGTTTTTTTTTAAAAAGAACCAGCTCTTCAATTAAGATGAAAGACAAGAAGATAAAAAAGAGAAAAAGCCGAGGGCAAATGTTTGATTTTAAACTCAACACAAGATTTTATTACAAAGGGATCAAAAAAATTAATTATTAAGGATCGCCCCCGGTCAATGTTGTGCATGTAAATGAGATTTGGTATCATTTTATATACAATTAATAAGTCTATTATTATGTGAAAAAGAAAGTATTATGGCAGGCTATCAAGAATCTATTTTTAGGAAACAAAGTGTATTATATATGCAAGCGTGTGTTTTATAATCTCTTAAGCGCAACTATAAATATAGAGAAGAAATTTGTCTATTGATGAACGGTGGTGTCAAGCGGGAAAAAAAAATCCAATATTTCTCGTGACAAACACAAATATAAAATAATACTCCACATTTCTCTAACACACGATCCAGATTTTTTTTGTTTTAATACAGCAACGAATGGCATTCTGCTACCATGTGTGAACGGTCAGCAAGCTCTGAACCACAAGCGGCAGCATAGGTGATGAGCGTCAAACTCAGCACAACAACCGCTTGGAATACTGCGTGCTCCCAGTTTCCAAGGATATTATTCGAGGTGGTGATATCAGTTTGATATGTTTTGACCGAAAAGGTGGTTTTGATTGATGAAATCATTTTTACGTCTTGAGAGGATTACTGGTGTTTGTTTGTTGATGTGTTTTTAGCTGAGGAAGAAGGGGAGTAAAAGGTTTAGCTTTTTTTTGAGATTGTAAAGAATGGTGGGTATACGAAGATTAGGAAAGTGTTGTTGTATTTTGGGGGAAGAGGAAGAGGGGGACGACCAGCGACTAATAATAATTTTTTAGATTTTAATACGTTGTTTGAGTTCTCGAAAAGTTATTCGAAAGAGCCAACGATTAGTGTTCTAATCGACTTCTTTTATATCGATATCATTTTCTAATTCGTGTTTAGATCCATATGGAGCGTGATGACACATTCACGCATAAGTTAATTTTAGAAACACAAGAGATATTGTGCTGTATTAGTTACATTAGTTATATAATTATATATTAATTATATTGATGCTGGTGGTGGCACTGATTATTTGGTGATGAAACATGAGCCGAATTGCCCCCGGTCTTGAAATCTCGGTTTTTCGATCGAATCCTTTGTAGAATATTCTTTAGAATTATGAATTATTTCTTACGATAGAATGAATTCTCGCTTACAATAGAATGACACTTGTTTGAATTCTTACTCCGTCTTTTATTACATGTCTAACCGTTTCGAAGAATAAACATCTTTTACAAACGTGTATATCATTGAATGAATTGTGTAACGTACGCATGTCTTTTATTACTGCACACTTGGCGATGATTCTTTTGCATTTAATTATCGTATTGGTATCACTAGATTATTTATTACATACCGATACATAATTTAATGTCATTAATCACCTAATTAATCACCTAATTTCGTTGATTAATCATATATCAACGATTAATGCAAAGAATATGAAGATGAAGGAGGAACGTGGTTTAAGACTATCAATATGATGTTTTTTTCATAAAGATAATTAATTAAAAAGATACACCAATAAAACGTATGATTAATCATCTCATCATTTACTAATCTTCTTTATTTATTTGACAATTTGTTAGAACTTCGAATCCCAAGACGAGAAATCTTTGATATAAATATTAAGGAGCCAATTAATTGCTACGCTACGTAAAGTAGTTTTCGCGATAATTTGACGATAATTTCAGTTTCTACAAGATAACCATATCAGATTGCTGTTTTTCTGGTACCAATAAATCCACATCTTTTGTCTTTTTATTTATAAACAAGTATCATGTGAATTAGGAAGATATAAATCTTCGGTGTGCACAGTAAATAATAAAAGTTGCATAGCACAGCTTTTCCAAGATACGGGGTTGTACTTGCTTTTTAATCTATTATCTATTTACATGTACCCGCCGTACTTTTTTAATGCAGATGATTGCAGTTTCAGTTTTTGCTTTCAGGGTCTCCTGCTCTCCGCTGAACCTTGCTTGCATTCTTTTGAAATAGTAATTATCACGAACGCATTTTTTCTCGATATAACGACGGATCGTCTTCCACGATCTGTCGTTATTGCAGAAATAGAAGTTTCTAATCCTTTCTACAGCGTTTAGAGTGCACAGTTAGTGTAGGGATAAAATCTCAAAATCCTCCACTATATATAACAAATTATCCACGATAAAGAAAGAAATCTTATCGTGCCAAGCCTTGTTGTGTGACAAGCTTCACTATAACGAGATTCACCAACGTTTCTTTATGCTCTGAAACATACAACGTAGCGCTGATTATTTAATTTATTATCTTTACGACAAAAAATCGACTAATCCTATGGCTAATAATAAATAATAATCAATGATTGGTTTGCGTTGCAGTTTCTTTGTCGATTGGAGGATAATCTTTTTTTTTAAAACCAAGGTCTTCACTGTTCTTTTCATATGCTTCTCAATGTAGTGTGTCATAATGAATAATAAAATAGAAGAAAACCCGGTTGCTATTTTGGTCGTTTCTTCTCATACACTGTGCTGCAATGAATGCATGCATACAATGTTTTTGCACTCACTATCGATCAAACTTGTGAAAGGCTCCTTGAACTTTCTGTACATACATGTAATGATACATAACATTAATCCATGGGTTAATTTATAGTCTCATATTCTTTATAAACCTGGTCAGTAGTGCAAACTTACCTCTAACCAAAAGGATCGTTGATCGAAATATAAACAATGATTTGTGTCTTGAAAAAGAAAATATTGTTGTTTCTTACATATATATACATACAATAAAGCGAATTAAAATAGAAATAAAAATAGTTTTAACTTTTGTTGGTCTATAATGGAAAGGATCGCCATCACTTTATGTGGAGATGACATTAATGTTCGAATGCACGAGTATGCACTCGCGAAGGCGAAATTACTAAAAAGGGGAAATGTTTGAAAATATTATAATTATTAGCGTTAGTTAGTTGATAATGATAATAATAATAGGCGTAGATAAACAACAAACAATAGTGATAGGACTTCAAGACAAAAAACAGCAAGGTGTGACAAGAATTATTTTTGATCAAATATTTCGGCTATAAAATCCAGCCGTGAATCACGAATGTGTTTGAACTCACCACGTTCTCCTTCCCTTTAATTTCCCTAATTCGTTAGTTTGTAAAATCAAAGAAGTTGCTTGCAGCTTTTTTAGAGAAAAAGTTTCTTTGATCAGAGACTTTAATTACCATTTTTTTTGCTGAATTACCATTTTTTGCTGAGCAAAATTTATCATTCTCAAATTCACAGACATTAACGTTACGTTAAAAGATTCATTATCATATAAAATATCACACAAATAAGGAAAATGCGCCGAATCAATTGTTTTTTGGGAATTGCAATGTGTCTCTTCTTGACTACAAGTACGGGTAATAATATGATGGCGTACGCGCAAGAATGTGGACGTCAGAATCCAAGTGGAAGTAAGTTACAGTCATATCATTACGATTATATAAAGTACTATAAGAAAGATTGGATTTCTAATCTGTATTTTTTATCATAAGCGTGTAATAAAGCAGCCGGTCAATGCTGTTCACAGTGGGGGTAAGAAATCGAAACACCTTTGATATGCATGCGAAAATAATAATTATGCATCATGCATCACATTATCACGTGGTATATAATATTAATATTTTGTCTTTTGTTTAGTCATTGCGGTTATGGTATCGAATGGTGTGGCAAAGGGTAAGTAATGGTTATTATATATATGTATATATATAAATATTAATCATTAATTAACTAAATCATAATTAATTAAATCATAATTCCAGATGTCAAGAAGGCTTCGGTGCATGCTCACTTTCACCAGGCGAAAGCAACAATCTAAAAAGGTCCCATGACTCCTCATCATCATCATCGAGTAAAAAGAATCATCATCATTATGGAAAAATAACAAAGAAACGCGGCAAAAAGAAACACGGCCAAAAGAACCCGAAACCACCAAAGGGAAAAAATTCCACGAAACCTACTAAAACGGCTGGAATAGTAAGATCAAATGACGGCGGTTGTGGATCGAGTGGTGGAAATGAAAAGTGTGCTAGTGGTTATTGCTGCTCGCAATATGGTTATTGTGGAAAGGGTAAAGGTAATTATTATTTAAACTACGTAAATTAACGTGAATTTCGATTTTGATTTTAAAAATGTCGAATTAATATTTATCCTATTTTCTCAAAGACTATTGTGATAAAGGATGTCAGTCCGACTTCGGAGACTGTAGTGCAAAAGCTACTACTTCATCATCAACAAAAACTACAACAACCACATCCACAACAACCACATCCACAACAACCACCTCCACAACAACCACATCCACATCCACAACAACCACATCCACAACAACCACCTCCACAACAACCACTTCCACAACAACCACTTCCACAACAACCACATCCACTTCCACCTCCACAACTTCAACTTCAACTTCACCTGCTGCTGCCATTAATTATCGAACTTGTATTAAATCAAACAGTTTCGCGGTAAGAATTATTTTTCTTCTTCAATTATTTTCTGAAAGAGAATACCAATAAATTATTTTTTCTTTCCAATTAGCTTACGTTTGACGATGGACCAATGACTGTGAGTTTTTTTACCTGACTTTCTATTTTCTATTTGAATGTATACACTATATACTAATTGATATTTTATATGTCAGTGGACACATGAACTTCTCGACACTCTAAAAGAGAAAAAACAAAAGGCAACATTCTTTGTAAACGGTCACAACTGGGGTTGTATCTATGACTATGTCGATATTTTAAAACGAATTCACGACGAAGGTCATCAACTTGCCGCACACACCTGGTCACATCCATCAATGTCAAAAATCACCAACGAAGAAATCAAATACCAAATGATTACACTTGAAGATACTCTTCGAAAAACCGTGGGTGTCGTGCCGAAATTCATGCGACCACCGTACGGTGACGGAGCCAAAGATCCACGCGTTCTAGCTCAATTGGGTGCATTAGGATATAAACACGTCGTCACTTGGGATATGGATTCTGGAGATTCAACGGGAAGCACCGTAGACACTTCAAAAAAAATTATAACAGATGCACTCGCTGCAAATCCTGCACCTGCGCCACACATTCTTATCAGTCACGATGTGAAACAACTCACTTCGGAAAATTTGGGCTCTTGGGAGATTGATACGGTGCTAAAGGCTGGTTATGAGTTGGTGACCGTGGGTGATTGTTTGGGAATTAATGAGTCCGAATGGTATAAAGAGATCACAACACCTAGTACAAGAGATGATACTTGGGTTTGCACTGATGAGGATATGCATCGTGATGATGGTGGTTTTTCTTAGTAAATTCGACTTTTATAAAAGAATGTAACACATAATCACACCCTCTGGCGCAGAAAAGAGTGGGACTTTAAAGAGGTTGTGACTGCGCGGAGGTCAAATAGCTGGAACCGAGAAAAAGGTCTCCTCGAGTTTTTTTTCTTGTAGAGGTGTATTTTTATTATCGGGGTTTTGCTTGGGTTATTACTTGTGTGAACCAAAATATCAAAAAGACTATTCGATTCATTATTTTTGTAGATATTAATAACATATCGGTTTTATTAAAGCATAAATAAATATATAGACGGCGCGAAGGCTGTGCCGCGCGTTTCGCTAAAGAAAAAACAAATTTCAAGGCCAATAACTTTAAAACTTACTATCTTTAGTATTTTGAGTAATAATTTCTTCAACAAGGTTATTATTCAAAGAAAAGACCAAACAAGAATCAAGAAATATTTCGCTAATATAAAGGCAAACATATGCGCGCGTTTATCTGACGAAATACCAACTCTCTAAATCGTAGTTGGTGTTTGGCTGCAATTCCGATTCTCGGTGGTCACGAAAACTCGTAGACGTTATTGACATCTACCTTAGATTCTTGACCCGGCGCAACGAAAAGTCCTTGCTGAATATTTCTCGAAGATATTCTTCGTAAACTCGTCGACTGTGGTTAGAATCAAAAGAAATTTGTCCGTTTTCATGGCAAGAGGCTGATTTTCAACTACTACACAAATTTGTCAAATTTTTCATGGCGAATGCGAAAAAGTCTTGAACAAGGTTCGTTGGCGATTGGAACCAAGGACTCACGAGATGAAAACGAGATTTTATATTGTGCCACGTCCATTGAATTCAAAGACGATGAAAACATTAATGCTTCTAAACCCTTTCGAAAATTTGAATCATACAAAAAACCGAATTATTTCTTGACACTGCAATAACTTCAAAAAATTTGGTGAAAGTTTATTTTATCGGCTTCATGTGACTTTGGTATATTAAATTTCTAATTCATTCAAGAATTAAAGATCTAAACTTGAACAATCTCGAATCTTTAACAGTCAAGAGTCAAGGTTTCAAAATGTTATACAGTCTACCCTCTCTATTATCAACCTCTTTAATATCAATACCTCTTTATTATCAACATTTATTGCAGAACAAA
>CAJVPL010000629.1:0-22248 GCA_910591945.1 Ambispora gerdemannii | reverse complement strand
TTTAAAAATTTAAAAATAATTTATTATATATATTTTAAAGTAATTAATAAAATAAAAGTGTCCAATACTTTTTTCCACCCCCTGTATTTCTTTTACTTGGTTAGTTTATAATTTTTTATTTTAATTACAAAGTTATTCTTATTATTTGTCTTATAATTTCTTATCTATATTAGTAAAGTTATATTTCTTATAATATTTGAGATTAATCTCTCATTTATATTAGTGAAATTAATAGTTTATAATTAAATTAATAAAAGAAATTATATTCAATTTATTTATAAACCAATTATTAAAAGAACATAATTATCTTTAAATATTTCTGATTTTATTCTAGTTAATCAACAAATAAATATATATTATCTACTTTTAGATATTTATATTTTCTCTTTCACTTAAAGTTATATCTTATAAACTCTCTTACCTGATTTGATAACACATATCATTTTATAATTAGTACTTTAGCTGGATTAGATTGAATTTTATCTTTGCTAATAATATGTTTAAGAAAGCTAAGTATTATTTTTTCAAAGTAATATTTGTTGAATTGTAATTTTTATTTACTTTCTTCAATTTTATCAAATACTTTTTTAAGTAAACTAAATATTTTTCAAAAGTATTGGAAAATACTTGTATTATCCAGATAAATTATTACAGATTTGTTAATACAAGACTTAAAAATCTTGATTATTGAAATATTGCTAATCTATTGATAAGTTCAAAAAATACATTTACTTTGATTATTTCAGTATAAAATCTCTATTAACTTTTATTATAAAATCCCCAAAATGGTAACAATTCAATGTTAAAAAACGTTAATATTGTTTCTCTAAACACTAGATCACTAGTTATAATAAACGCACATACAGGACTGTTTCATTGTTGTGCGTTGTACATACTCAGATCAGATTATGTAGTAGATACCCGAGCATTCAATGCCAAGCACTGACGTGTCTGTACAAGTTTTGATAACATAAAGTTCCCCTCACTTTTTACGAAATCAAAAAAATCGACCGGCAGCTTCCTCTTCAAACCAAAAAATAAATAACTGTCAACCTACTACTCTGAAAGTATCAAATTTTCTAATCAGAAATTCATCATAGGACACACAAATCAAAAATTAAGCAAAAGCAGACTTTCTCTTTAATATAAGGAAATGAGGTTAACCTTGAACAATAATACAAGCATCTCAGCGCCAGCAGCTACAACTACTACAACCAATAGTGGTGGTGGCGTGAATGGCTCAACAACTACAAGAACTGTTACCACATCAACATCAAATACGTCGAATTCTACTAGCTCACCCTCGCAATTCTCGTCGACTCTGTTACAGCAGTTGTCGCGCTCAAATACCTTTCAAACTTTCATTCAATCATTAAATAATAATAGTTCGACAAGTCGTAGTAACGACAGCTTTGACGAATTTTTTAATTCGAGGATCTTGCCGCACTCTACCTCTAATCGACAGACGTCGCCAAACCGTGGAGGTTCTCTATCGTTGCATAGACGAAGCTCTATGCGCGATCATAGAGTGATGAAAAGAAAGTGGCGAAATACACATACTACTACTGGCGAGTTTCCATTATCTTTTGATATTGTGTATTGTGATGGTGGCTATTATAGGTGAATATTATTTCTGAGTCGAAGAAGCAAAAATTTATTGATGAAATTTTATAGTTTGTTCATGTGCATGTATGAAGAATCTGAATTATATTTAGTATGGAAAGCTCTCATTATCTGTACGGAGACAACGATCTTACTCATCTCTGCTTAAGAATTTAGCAACTCGTAAAAAATTTGGATTCTTATTTTTAAATTTGTGGGTCGAATGATTGTTACGAAATGAGAATCCCTTCAAAGACCCTTCATTGTTCAAAGAAATATCCGGTTACTTTGAAAGGGAATATCTTGGTCAGTTTCCATCCAATTTTCATGAAATAATTACTATTCGATTTGTCTCGACAGGACGAATCGAATGATGGTGTCTGACCAGGATAATTCATTGATTGTGCAAACGAGGATGATGAAGCTCAATAGCAAAGAGAACTTGGATCAATCAATCAAAAGTATATTTATGTTAACCAAGCAGTCTTTTTTATCTTCTTAGTGATTCCTATAATGTCGAAAACATACTGAGGAATGATAATAATGTATATTGGTAAGTGTTCGTTCGGTGGCCTTGATCCATCCATAACAGCTTTCAACAATGCCAAATTAAGTGATGGTATTAATTTTATTTTAGTTCCTCGAAAAGTACCAACATCAACATTATCTTGAGATTTCACGATCATAATCAAGATGTCATGGATGCACCATTTGTCTTGACGAAGATCATTGTAAAAGCACCGACACAAGGATACACAGCACCATGTGAGTATTCAGCTATGTATGAGTTTATTGAGTTTACGGATATATGACTAATAAATATCAATTTTTGTATTCAGGTAAAGAAGGTTTAATATTTGTCTCGCATGAACCAATATCACTAGAAGGTAAAACAAAAGAATAATTAGATTCTCTTTTCTCTTTTCTTTTCTATTCTCTTTTCTAATTTTATCATGATATCTCCCTCAATTAGCTACTTCAAAGTATGATGATTTTACAGAGTCTGATTTTCAGGCTCTATTAGCGAGTGGGGTAAATGGAAGGATTGAAGATCATTGGCCCGCTGCATACTTTCGACTTGATTCACGAACAAATTTTATCACTCAAAATATTAATCCAAATCGGTATGTGATTAATAAATATATTGAATGATTTATGCTTCGTGTCAAATTTCCACTAAATTATAATAATCTTCATTATGATTTAGTTCTGGAAAATTTATTTTGGTAAAGTTGCTTCGGTCTGAAGGTGATGAGGATAACATTGATCTTCAGTATTTGGGATTAATTGGGTTCACTGGACCAAGATCATTTGATGCTGGTTCCTTGAGGTGAAGAGAGAAATTCAGAGATATCAAAAGATCGAAATATAAAGGATATCTATAAGTGAATTATTTTAGTTAAGCTTTTATTATTTTGCTAATATTCAGAGATCCTTTCTTTCTTTCTTTCTTTTTTCTGTAATCTTAGTACAACCAACCATTTCTGAATTGCTCATTATCTTTATTATGTTTCACATAATAACCTATTATAATGTCATTTCTAAAGAACAATCAATTTTGATTTTAAATCTTGTCTTTACGACTTACTACGTCAAATTTTTCCAATGAACATTACCTAAGGAATACTTGGTAGTATTTTTTTTTTGCTTTGTTCATTGAGCAACCATCAAAACATTTTATTTGTTTATAGAATTATTTATTTATTTTTCTTTTTTTGTATAAAATTAAAAATGGACATTTTTTTTGGCGTGGTGATTGCTTTAAGTTTATTGATAAGATATCATTTTCTTATGCACATATAGATTTTAATAATGTTAATTTAATTTAAGCTAGAACGCAAAATATTTATGGCAAGAATTTCAAGATGAATGAAATATTATAATGCAACGTTTCAATTAATTTAATCATGGCTTCAAATAAAAATGGTTTGACAGAAACCTCCAAAACAGATAATGGTAGTGATAAATTAGTTGCTTCGTCTGAATGGATATCTTTAACTGACGATAATGGGATAAAAAAGCGTATAATAACAAAAGGAACCGGGCCAGAATTACCTTCGCGTTCTTTCGTGGCAGGTAACTTTCCGTAAGGAATTCTCGGACTTTTTTATACTAACTTATTGAAACAAGATATAGCCTAATTCTTTCGCACATAAAAGTACAGTATAGTAGCTGGTTGCTGACGAAAAAAAGTAAGGGTGAACATGAAATATTGACGGAAACGTTGATTGAATCAACAGAGGATAGATATGGAACGCCATTTACTTTTCAACTTGGTTCAGGTAATTTACATCGGATTTTTCCAATTTTATCAAATTTTTAAAATTCAACTTTAATTTTTTTAATTTTTTTTGTAAAGGTCAAGTGGTTCATGGGTTGGATGAAGCAGTAAAAACCATGTTTGTTGGCGAGAAATGTGAAATTTCATTGACATCAGAATATGGTTGGTAAAGTTATATCTTATAATTAACTCGATCATCAAATTGATTGGACTTTTGATCTAATCTTATATAGCCTATGGGAAAATTGGATATCTTCCATTCATTCCTCCTAATGCCGATCTAAAGTACGAAGTAGAAGTATTAAGATTCACCGAGGTAAATTTGGATCTAAATAAAGAAAACCTAATATTTACAAGAGATCTCTTTTTTTTTCGACTGATTTCTATTTATTCACAAAAATGCATACAGCAACCAGTAAAACGCAAGCTGCTCAGACTGACAAAGTTAAAACAGGAAGGCAATGAATATTACAAAAAGAACGATTCTATACGAGCAAGAGAATACTATCAAAAAGTTTGTATTATTTTCTATTATGAGATTCTATTTATTGCATCTTGAACGCGATGAATAATAATAATAATATTGAAATTCCAGGCCCTCGGAATCATTGAAGACGAAGCAACAGAATATGCACAAGAACCATCAAAAACAGATGCAGATGCGGCTGTAACTGTAACTGAAGCATCAGGATCAAAAATATCGAAAAGACTCATAAACAAAGAATTTCAAGAATTATTTGTTATTCTGAATTCTAATACTGCTGCTTGTTTTTTAGCAGAACGAGATTTCTTTGGTGCGAAAAAACACTGTAAAGAAGTATGTCTTCTTTTTATATTATTTCAATAAACCATTATCTTTTGGAATTCTTCAATTCATTAATAAAATAATTAATCACACAAATTGATGATCAAAGGCTCTCGAACAAGACCCCAATAATGTCAAAGCACTCTACAGACTTGGTCAGGCATTCCTCGGAATGAATGAGTTCGATGAAGCGATTAAACAAGTAGATCAAGGACTATCGGTATTAGATAATATTTTTATTGACAATTGCGGTGAGAAATTTCAATTTTATTTATTTGTATTTTTTTTTTTAGATTGCACCAAACGATAACTCGCTTAAATTGTTGAGAGAAAAAATTGTGTCTGCAAGAATTCAATCCGAGAAAAAAGAAAAGAATATGTATAGTAGGATGTTTTCTTCTACTTAAAGATCCAACCAATAGATTTGATATGAAAAAATTTTAATTTGTGTTACTATAAATATTTTTGTGGCTGATTATGAGATCTCGTGATCTCATTAATTTTTCGCGATTCTTTGAGGCGGCGCGTTCAATCATGACAAGTATTTTCTTCACTGCTAGTCTTACTGACAAGGTTGATTCCAATTCAGTTACCAAGAATAACAACACAATCACCACTACTACCACGAACGCTGGTCATGTCAACTCTTTCTACTCCTAACGTGTCTAAACGATCAATTATTGAAAATAAAGAGCTTAGTCGATTACCAACCGATATCAAATTCTATGCGGTCTTAGTTGGTGGTGCTCTAGCTATTGCTACCATCGGGGCTGGCCTTTATTACTATATCAATTCAAGGTCACCCCGTCCCAAATCGAGCAAGAAAGAACAATCAATCACTCCATGGGAAGTAGAAGGAGCGGTCATTGACGGAAAACCGCAAGCCATAAATTATGATAAGCTAATTGAGCAGTTTGGTACAAAACCGATATCTAATGAATTGTTGACAAGGCTAGAGAACTTGACGGGAAAAAAACCACATCTTTTGTTGAGGAGGGGTGTGTTTTTCTCACATAGGTATTTTTTCTTTCGTATATTTTTTTTTGATACGATAAACTCAGCTATTGCTTTACACGATGATAACTCATTATATTATATTTATACACATAAAAAAAGAGAACTCGAGAATATTCTTAATAAATATGAACAAAAGAAACCGTTCTTTTTGTACACTGGTCGAGGACCAAGCAGTACAAGCATGCATCTTGGTCACATGATTCCATTTGTGTTTTGCCAGTATGGTATCCTTTCTTATTTTGCTATTTTTTTTTTTGATTATAAAATTCTATAATGTTTTTGCTTTATAGGTGGTTACAAGAAGTATTTGATGTTCCTCTGGTGATTCAATTAACAGGTTAACTATTATCAGTTTATTTTTCTTTAATAACTGCAATTTGTTGAAAAAACGCAATATATTGACCAATTTGCTTTTGGTAATCAATACTTTGTATTATATCTCATCACAACAGATGACGAAAAATTCCTTTTCAAAACTGATTTGACACTCGATGACGCACACAAATTTGCATTTGAGAATGCTAAAGATATTATTGCGTGTGGTTTCAACCTGGAGAAAACTTTTATTTTTTCAGATTTTGATTATGTTGGGTGAGTAATAAATATTATAAATGGAATATTATTAAAATAATACTTCAATTACTGTTTATTATCGATAGAGGAGCTTTTTATCACAACGTCGTAAGAATCGCAAAAAGCATCACGTCTAGTCAGTCGAAAGCGACATTTGGATTCAACGATAGGTTATTATTTTATTATATAATTATGATTATTTGACTGAATTAAACCTTTCCCTTTTGACCCTGGATTCTGTACATTTTTTCGTCTCAACATCACATTGTACTGGATAATATCTAGCGACTGTATTGGAAAACTTCATTTCGTGGCAATCCAAGCTGCTCCTTCCTTTTCAAACTCATTTCCACAGATATTTGGCAAGAAAAGTGATATCCCATGCTTAATTCCTTGTGCTATTGATCAAGTAAAAAACTTTTTCTCTTTATTTCCCAAGTATAATTGTTATTTTTTACTGATAATTTTATTACTTGAAAAAAGGATCCATACTTTCGATTAACCCGTGATGTAGCTCACAAACTCAAATACCCAAAGCCAAGTTTAATCCACGCGAAATTTTTCCCGGCACTTCAAGTAATGATAATAAATAATTTACTCGAAAATCACTCTGTATTAAGGTTTAATTAATTATCTATAGGGGCCTCAAACTAAAATGTCAGCATCGATAGACAGCTCGGCGATATTTCTAACAGATACAGCCAATCAAATAAAGAAAAAAGTATATTTTAATTTATTTTATCTTTCATTAACGATATATGCTTTTGGTTGAGTGAATATTTCTCCTATTTTTTCCTCAATAAATTCCTAGGTCAATAAATACGCTTTTTCAGGAGGCGGTGACACTCTGGAACTACACAAACTAAATGGTGGAAACCCAGACATCGATGTTGCCTATCAGTATTTAACAATGTTTCTAGACGACGATGATGAATTGGAGGACATATATAAAGTCTGTATTAAATTTTTTTTTACTTCGTGTTTATTGTCTGAGGTTAAACTAATAATATTTTTTGTGCTTTTATAGAAATACAAATCTGGTGAGTTGATGACTGGTGAACTAAAAGCTAAATGTATTGCAGTCCTCCAAAAATTCGTGGGCGATTTTCAAAAGGTTTTTTTATTTATCGTTTACGTGTTGATTAGTTCAAAAAAATATTTTAAAATCTAAATCGATATTTTAACATAGCGTAAATCTGAGATAACTGATGATCTGGTCAAGCAATTCATGAACCCAACTCGTAAAATTGTAGTCAATGATTTGGATGGGAAATCTAAGATAAATGATGACCCAACTCGTAAAATTGGGAAATCTGATGATCAAGTTGAAATTTTACCGGAAGTCAAAATTAGCGAATCATAATAGGGAATTATAAAATTAGTCAAGGGGGGGGGGGGTTGTCACTAGACCGAATCAGTTTATGGGAAGAATATGAGTTTAGCGAACGTTATGTAAATTATGTGCATTGATTCATCAAATCGTCGTCGTAGTGTCACTATTACATTAATAGTTGTTGAACATGTATTCCATCAAATTAATATATATGCCAATTTTCACAATTTTATAAATTAATTTAAAAGTTTGAACGGAATCTTTCGCATAATTTTATTTATTTAAAATGACAAAATTTGGAGGTTGTTTATGTTGGGATTGGCATTGTATAATCAAAAAATCCACACTATGAAGATTTGCAATAATATGTTTGATTAATTATTAACTTAGACCCAACTCGCAAAATCGTAGTTGAAGGTTTGGATGAAAAACAAAAAACTACTTAATCTAATTACAAAAAATGGTTGTTATTAATTAAAGGAAGAAAAAAATAGTTTACCAGAGTTCCAAAACTCATTTTTCTATCAATCTTCGGTAATTCGGGCAGTTAACGGTCCGGTCCTATGTAAAACATAGAACCGTCTCTATCGGCACCATAAACTATCGATTTTGCCGCTCTTATAAAATCTTTTATTTTTACCGGATCTTTTTCATTATCAGTCTCAACACCACTAGAGACATCAACAGCGAATGGTTTTACTTTTTCTATAGCATCTTTAACATTATCGGGTGTCAGTCCTCCCGCAAGAATCAACGGAAAGTTTTCCCCGGCACTCTGTTTCACTTTTAATGCAATGTTCCAATCAAACGAAACCCCCGATCCACCTGACGATCCGCTTACTTTTGTGTCTAATAGGCAAAAAGCGTTGTAACCTGGTTGCGTGACGAGAATTGGATCGGAGAATGTTTCATCGACATGAAAGGCTTTTATCACGGGGACTGGTAAAAATTTGGTAAGGTCTAATGGTTCATCGCCGTGTAGTTGTACAAGATCAAGTTTCAAATAGTCCACAATTGCAGTGATTTCTTCCAAAGGTTGGTTCTGGAATACACCAACCAATAAAGGTTTACGTGCGCGACTTAATCTGGTCGCATGCAACCTAAACCAGTTATGATGTCCGGATAAAGTGTGCGGTGAATTGTTGTTATTGTTTTCGGTGAATCGTTTAATGTCATCGATTTTTATTTGCTTTTCGGATTGTAATTCTCTGACTACCGCTATAATTTCTAAAGCACGATCGAGCGGTACTTGTCGTCTTGATTTTGCAAAAATGAGACCAATTAAATCAGCACCTGCATCCACAGCTTCTATTGCTGCATTCACAGTTGAAACACCGCAAATTTTTATTAGCGGTCTATTTGGCATGTCCGAAAGAGTTTTATTTACTTGTTCTAATCCTAAAATCTCGTGAATAAATGCACGTTTATCTTCTGCTCTCATTAGCGCTTCGCCAATTAATAAAGCACCGACACCTTGATCAAGATATTCGATCACATCCTGGCGTCCAGTTATACCGCTTAATGCGACCAAAATTACACCTTTTGGGACCATTTCGGCCAAACGCGAGGTTGTTTGCATATCCACACTAAAAGTATGAAGATTTCGATTATTTACACCGATTACTTTAGCCCCCAAATTTGTCGCTCTTTTCATTTCTTCTTCGTTATTTACTTCTACCAATGGTTCCATACCAAGATTTTTTGCGAATTTATACAATTCTAAGAGTTTTTGGTCCGACAATATCGCGACGATCAGCAGGACTGTATCTGCACCGTAAATACGTGCCTCCATTATTTGATAAGTGTCAACGATAAAATCTTTACGTAAAACCGCAGGACGATTAGGAATTGTAGACACTATATCACGAACTTGGCGAAGATCATTTAGACTGCCCTTGAACCATTTTTCTTCAGTCAAAACAGATATTACAGATGCGCCTGCTCTTGCATATGCCAATGCTTGCTCTGCCGCATTAGCCGACAAATCAATATTTCCTTTACTTGGAGAAGCGCGTTTTACCTCTGCCATAATTGCCGGATATTCCGGTAAAGTCTGTTTGATCCTCGAAACGAAATCAACTAACGGAGGTGCAACATGTAGCGATAACAATTTCTGCAAATCAAAAGGAGTTGATCCTGGTGTTTTTTTAGCGGTTTCTATATCTTGCAATCGTTGTTTATGTATTTTTTCCAAAATGCTAGGAATTGCTTGTTCTTTGACTGTGACTTTAGTGAGTGGAGTTTCGACATTATAAGTTGGATTTTCTTCCCATTTGCCACCTTTAAGTTCGAGAAAATTCTTTAGAATAGTTTTCCCGTGTTCGCTGATAATACTTTCTGGATGAAACTGAACACCTTCAATAGTGTATTCATGATGTCTAACCCCCATAACCACATTATTATCAGTCCAGCAAGTAACAACAAGCTCTTCAGGCAACGTCGCCGCTTGACTGGCCAAAGAGTGATACCGCGTAACAGCAATATCTTGTGGCACATTAATGAATATCCCCTTAGAGTCATGCTTAACTTTCGAGGTTTTCCCGTGCACAATTTCACCCGCGTAGCTTACTTCTCCGCCAAAAACTTCAAATATACATTGTTCGCCAAGACAAACACCCAATATCGGTATTTTACCAGCAAAGTATTTAATAGAAGCTTGTGAAATACCGGAGTCAGTGGATGGTTGACCTGGTCCCGGGGAAATTACAAGGTTTACCGGTTGAAATGTCTGTATTTCTTGAATGGTTGTTTGGTCGTTGCGAAAAACCAATACTTCTGCGCCAAGTTCGCATAGGTATTGGTAAATGTTCCAGGTAAAAGAGTCGTAGTTGTCTATTAGAATAGTCGTCATTTATGAAGTTTTATATGAGCGAAATTAAAGTGAGGCTTATTTGCACAAACACCTCTTTACACAAACATCTATCTACACAAAACTAGATCGTGCTTCAAACATCTATACGACGATCGGTAAATTAATGCATGCGTGTGATTGGTTAAAAGACGTGTCAAATAATCAAGACGCGTAGGTTATTTGAACTTCAGAAACTTGATACTTATTACACTTTTTACCTCTTAAAATGCCACCAAAATACCCTGGTCGTAATAACAAAGCTCCTCCACAGCCTCCAAAGTCGAGCGACGAAAGTTCCGTTAGTCCTGACAAAGAAGATGGGTAATTGTGAAGAATTCTCTTATGTCTAATCTGAATTTCTTCTTCTAACTAATAATTCTTTTTTTAAACAGAGATGATATTATTCAGATATTTGCTGCTTTTCATAGTACGAATTATAGTTTTTTAAAAGAAACGAACAATGCCATATTATTAGTTTAATATTTGCTATTATCAGATCGTATGGAGAAAAAGGCCAAACAAAAACAAAGTAGACTTGCCTCGGAATGTGATGCTACAATTCAATATATTAATGATTTGGCTACTGAACTTGTGAAACGACATAAATTTGAATTGTATGTTACTTGATCAAATTAATTAATTTAGTTTTGATTATATGAATATATAACTAAATAAATAAAATTAATTGACAGAAACACTAAAATTAGCGAATATAAACGAAAACACGAAGAACTGGAACAGGAACGATTAGACATTGTCAAAAAACTGAGATTGGAAGAGGTTAAATATTTGGTATAGATTATTAGGTTATTTGTGTGTATGTCTGGATTGTGATATTGCTGGTGTATTATTTATATAGTTAATTGATTTTTTTTCCTATTTGTAGCAAAATCATGACATAATTCTCAATGAGCTGATAAAATCAGAAACGGCTCAGCTGAAAACATATCATGCCTTTGAGAGAAAATATGGGTCTTTTATTGAAGGTCTGACAAAACTTTAGAGCTATTTTCTTATTGTGGTTTTAATTATAGCAGAGTGGATGATACTAAAATTTTAATCGTTCTATAATAACTTTAGAGACACAAAATCAATTCAAGAGCCCAATAGTTAGAAAGTCAGCAATTGAGAATCCTTTTATTGAAAAAAGAAAGGATTCGTGAATTATTTTATTCTTTAATTTATTTGTCTAATTTAATTTTTTAATTTATTTGAACTTATTTCTTCCATTCAATTTTATTATCTTTATTCCGTAATTATATTCTCATTTCATAATAAACCTTAAACTTTTAACAGATGCAAGACCTATTATGTGCGTTTTCGAAGTGAACTAAAATTTACGTCTCCCTTTACGAGAAGAAGTATGTAAATTTTAGTAAGTGATTTTTTAATATAATATAAATACTCTAATCTTCATGACATTTGTAGAATAATGAGATAGTACAATCAAACCTTTCTCTTGAAAGGTGATTAGAAAAAGTATAGCTTAAATCTAAAATATTATTGCATATTTTTGATTATTTTGTATATGTATATAAAAACGAGTTTTGTATGGTGCCGGAAATCTACAATCGTCAATCACGTGATAAAAAATAAATCTTTGAAACACTACACAGAGATAATAACTTTATAATTCGAGATACACTCGAAAAAGTTACCGGTTTATTTTTTTCGAAATTATCTCTGTGTAGTGTTTCAAAGATTCACGTGATTGGCGTTTAGATTTTCGGCACCATATAATTATAATATTTTTTCTGAGTGATTTAATTACTATTCACTTTACGAAATTTATTTTATGAAATTTATTTTTAAAAATTTCTAGTTTTTGAAACTTCTATTAAAATTTATAGCACTCCATTATTGCTCAAGGATATATACACTTTAGCCTATAAAGTATAAAATATGAAAAATATTCCTTAATCAAAAATTAATAATTAATTTAAACCAAAAAAAAATAAAATATCAAAATATTATTAAGCAATTCAAGAAGTACCCGTTATATATAGAAACATAAAAATAGTACAAGTTGATATAACAATGGCTAATATTAAAGTGTCGCGTTTTTTCCGGGTGCTTATACGACCAATTAATGTGCTTAGGTTTGGTAATAGATCTATACAAGTAAATAATAATAATGGGAATAAAAAAGTTATAGGAAGTTTATATATCGCGTCAATTTTTTTTTTGACAACTATTAATTAACTAGCTGATACATACTTGTGACACTTGTAATCCTTTTATTAATATTTAATAGTGTGGCTCCCTGTTGCCCGAAATCTTCTCTCGTTGCAAATGCTTGTCTATATTTAAATTAGACCACAATAAATTATTTATTCATTATGCTCACACAAGATGTCAATTTCTTAAAATAAGTAAAAAATCCTTTTCTCAAAATATTTTAAATAAAAATACATACTCTAACACCATATCAGTCATTCTATGGGAATTCTCAATACGACCTCGCTCACTCAGAAAATAATCAGTTTCACTTGATACTCCTGATTTGAACGAGCTTGACAAATAAATATAATCAAATAGATTAATTCGTAATTCAACGACATTGAGAATCACAGTATATAAATAAAATAGTCACCTTATATCTTCACGAACAGAACTCAGTAAATCTGCATGATTCCTAGCCGCCTGAATATTTGCTCGTGTTTTTTTAAATTCTTTTGTGTAATCATATAGAATATCACGATGCCGTTGAAGCATATGCATAATGGATGGACTTGTGGGTATTGTGGTTGGTCGATCAACGACCTCTGCCATAGAATTAACAACCATCGAGAGCTATATTTACAAACCAAAAATAAAATCTAATCTTTAATCGATATAAAGTGAAAAGCACCAAAAGCACTCGCATACCTTTTTCAGCAACTCATCTAATTCTAATTCCATGGCTTCACTCGAATTCCCACCGGCAACGTTACCACTGCTACCACTACCACCCACCCCATCGACATTCCTATTGTTTCTCCCTACACTAGTTGCTATCTTTGAGTAACTGGTAAGCTTCTGTTCTATCTCATTTTCTAATTGTCGAGCTTGTTTTCGCAGAAACTCCCAAGAAAGTTGTGGATTATTGTTGTTGCTATCTTTATTATTCGTGTTTGAAGAAGACAGCGATGAAGACGGTATATTGCTATTATTATTGTTTGCAGTGTACAATGTTGGTGGTGAAGGTGACGGATATATAGAGTTAGAGTGAAGCATGGCTTAAACTGAATCCAGATTATAAATTCCTATTACACTGATGGGGATTCGTAGATTTGTAGTGAAAGTCAAGATACTTTGTTTTTTTATTATTTATCTGATCTTTGATCAAACACATAATTTGAATCGATCGACTGTATGTGCATAAATTTTCAGTAAATGAAATGACGGTCATTCAACTTTCGCCAGAATGCCTTTACACCATTTTTAAATTTCTCGAAGAAGAAAACAGCCTGTATTCCACTTTATTTGTAAACCGTGAATGGTTATTGGTAGCCGCAAAAATCCTTTGGGGTGATCCTTTTGGTGTCTGTCTGTCTCCTTTTGACGATGAAGATCAACTTGACAAATTCGAAAAAAGTTCCATCGACTTTACCAACAGTCTCGTTTCCTTTCTTCCAAAAATCGTCAAAGATACTTTAACAACTACTACTAAACATTTAAAGTTTCCTGAATCAAAAAATGAAAAGCCTTTGGTCGACTATCTTTCGCTTATTCAGTCTCTTGATTATTACCAACTATACAACTATGTTGGCATGTGGTTGAACAAGACGCAAGTGAAATCTGTTGGAGCTCACGATGCTGCCTCGAAACAAAAAAAACAGGGTCCACAGTTTCTTCTTACGCAGGAAATTTGCAAGTTTATTATTGTCAAATCAGGTGGAATTAAACAATTGTGTTTACACACTACTATTCGTGGTCCTTTTGGATTTGTTTTACCCCCTGTAATGCCATTCACCAAATTCCCAGGTGCAAATATCGCATTTGAGAAATTAGAGTATCTCGTTTGTATAGTGGAAAAAGAGTTTTCAGAGATTTATACTGGATTATCACATCTCTCACAAGACATAAAGAGCTTCGAAATACTAGAATATAGACAAGATAATCGAGAGTTTGCAAATCTTATCAATGTTCAACGAGAAATACAATCTTTCGAATATGTTGGTGGTGATGTTGAAGCTACACCGCGTATTGCCGAAGCACTACGTGAAAAAGCACAATCATTGATTAATTTGAATATCACTGGAAGCAGTTCGATACCGCTCGATATATTCAATAAATCTGGTCTTTTGGAATCACTTGAACTTGTTGGGGATTTCCAAGTCACCGAGTTCGGAAAATTGGCCGAGACTAATCTCACAAAATTACGTACATTATCATTGATATTCGAGAATATATACGTCAAAGAATCGATCACATTATTGGAAAATACTAATGGAAATCTAACTGAGGTCGAGATATTATGGGATAATTCGCCTAACAACCGTGAAACTTGTGAACGATTGATTGAAGCGATAAAACGATTTTGTCCAAGATGCTTATCACTCGAATTATTTGTGGAAAAAGATGCAAGCAAAGGATTACCGTCATTACTTGAATCTTTGACTCTTCTTGAATCATTGACGATAATTGGCTCTATTGAGGATGACGACGACGCAGTACATGAAACCGGAGAATCAGAACATGAAACCGAAGAATTAGAAGCAATAAATGAAATTATGTCTCAAATCGCCAATCATATGCCAAGATCTCTACATGTACTTGATTTGGGTAAAAGTGATTGGGTCATTAATGCGTCGACATTAGCCAATTTTCTTCAGAAATGCGAACATAAATTGGATGCGCCACTTTATCTTGAACTTTATCACATGTCTGATGAAATTCGAGTGATCTTTGAAGAATATCAGGATAAAAATATATTGACGGAAAGTGAATGCTTGAGATCTTTTTCCGGCAATTTACTAGAAGAAAATGATGATGATCTCTCACCATATTTTGAAGAATAATGAAAAGTAATTAATCTTTTATTTTTTGTTTTGTTCATGAAATTCCTAAATTCATCAGTGATAGATAGCTTTTTGCTTTATATTATTTCTTTATTATTTAATATTTTAAACAACGTAACACAATAAATCACATAAAGAAATAATAGAGTTAAATAAATAATTCAATGCCAAAGATATTCTTTATTTTAAATAAATACTTTTAACGATACTTAAGAAAAGCAAGTTCCATATAGAGATATAATCACCCAAATGTGTAATTAGTATTATTATGGTTAATTCCTTGCTCTCTTACCGTCTCGTGTACTGTGACTGGAAGATGACGATTGGTGATGATTGTGGTGGTGATGGTGGTGATGATGATTGCGACGTTCACTAGATCTTGAAGATGTAGAGGAAGAAGCAGCTGGGGCAGAAGCAGCTGCAGGAACGTCCCATTTACTTGTTCGCTTTTTACCTGGGGCCACAATTCATAAATAGAAAAGAAAAGAGTGTAGAAAAAAAGAATCGAGCTGAAATGTTGTACCATATCTAAAATAATGGAAATATTTAAAAGTACATTGACAACATTCTCACCGGAAGGAGCAGAATTGGAGGAAACTGTCGTTGATGATGTCATAGAAGATGCCGTGATAGTGCTGCTGCTAGCTCTAGCGGCTAAACTTTGCATTACATGTCGTGATTTTGATATTCCTGCGGAACTACCAGATGAGCCAACAAATTGGATGTGAGTTCGCTGCTGCTGTAGTTGTGCTGCTTGACGCTCCTCTGTTATTCTTCTTTGAGTTTCCGCTATTTTAAGAAAATGATTGATTGAATAGGCGACATCAATATCAAAACCAATATTCGTAAATCTATTTACCTAATTTATCGGCGTACATCTCACGCGGAAAACCATACGGATCAAAAACATCTTTGGGGAAATTCGAACCAATTTCGTCCAATTCAACAAACTCTACCAATTTGGAATATATATGCGGGTTACGAAATGCTTTGTTTTTCAAAAGATTTTCGTTGAAAAATACCCCTTGTTCTTTTAATTGGTGAAAATGTGCAATTTTGGCCTTTCCCCCATAAATACATTACACGAGAAATTTTCTCCTGTTAGTATCAGAAAAAAAACAAAATCACACACGCAAAAATCTCTTCTTTCTGTTATAATCCATCACACAATACATTACCTGCACATTTGGATCACATTCAGCATCCGGTTCGGGAGGTATTCCCCAATTCTCGACATCTGGTATTGGTTTAGGTCTTAGCAATTCTCGCATACGCATTTGTTTTCTTAGTTCCTCTTGTGATTCGTCAAATTGAATTTCCATCGGAGTCAAAGTTGTTAGATTGGAGTCGAATGTTGGTGAGTTTTCAAGTGTTTTTGTCGCTGTTGGTGAAGATGATGATATTGATGTTTGTGGCAACATTCGTAGTGGTTGTTTCTCATCTGGTTGTGGTGTAGAAGAACTTATACTGGCGGCAGCATTAGGTTCATTATATCGTCGACGAACAAGAGTGGAAAAAGAGTTTGGCGATGGTGTTTGAGGTTTTGATACCGGTGAGGTTTCAACTTTTATTGTTTCTATTGCTGTTGTTTCCTTTGAAACTAGAACAATAGAAATATAATATAATTAACAAGAAATTCCAGGCATGAAGAGTTCTTCAAATATAATTAATTACCATTCATATTATCTATTGTGGCATTAGGCATAGAGTCACTCTGTTAGCAACCAAATCGAGCATAACTGGTCAATCAAACAGACTCTGTTCCCTTCACAAAAACATACAAAAAGAAAACAAGAAATACAAAAACCATATTACGTTTTTGAAGTCTACATCTTTTGTATCTTTTGGGTGAATTACCGCTATAATGGTTGAATTATTTTGCTCTACTTTTAATTATGATAAAGAATTAAGCTTTTACTTGTCAGAGAACAAAAAGAACAAACAAATATTGATTTTTTTACCAAAAAAAGATTCCGTAGAGGTTTCTTGGTTGTCGTTTTGTTGTTGTAGATCCTCTTCCTCCTCTTCGTCGTAATAAGAAAGTCCTAATAAATTGCTCATAATTGTTTTTTAGGCAAAATGTTTGTTTGATGAATTTATTGATATCAGAGTTTTATGAAACGTGATCTTCAAATACGTATACGTATATTATTACTACGGACCGGGAAGTCTACGGACAGTGCTTCGGGACAGTGCTGAATCACGTTGCCTTTAAATGTGGAAAACAGATGTCAAAATCTAGTTTGAAGTACTATTAAAAAAATGTCGGCAAAGCAATTTTCCATATAACCTTATCTTCAGCTCTAACCCTAATCCTAATTCAAACGATAAAATAATCTTTAACGTCAATTTCCCGTGATCACGTGAGTGTGGATTTTTGAAGGTCACGTGATCCTGCACTGTTTCTAAGCACTATTCGATTACGAACAATGCTAAATCATGTAATCTTTGATACAAGGAAATAAAAAATGTGAAAAAAAATTAGCTTGAAGTACTTGTAAAAAATATCAAAAAAGTAATTTTACATATAATTTTATTTTTAGCTCTAATCCTAACTTTAATTCAAATAATAAAATAATCTTATTATTTTATAATTATGCACTTAAAAAATTATAAATATATATTGTTATTATTTTTGTGAAGTTTAAGTTATTTACGTATTATTCACATGTTTCTACTAACTTAAAAGTGAAAAAGATTAAGTTTTTATAGTGAGAGAAACTAAAAACTATAACTAAAGGTAAGTAATATGTGTTCTTATTGTAATAAGCTAAAATGATATTCAATAACTTTACTAAACTTTACTAAGTTTTTTATAATTTTAAAGGTGATAATTCAAAATAATAAGTTTTTTAATTAATTATCTTTCAAGTTAAATATTGTTATTATTTTAATTAATTTTCAAAATACTCAAAGATATTTATAAGATTTAAAGAAATATTCAAAGGGAACTTTTGATAATTTAAAGTATTAATAATACTTTATAATTATTTGACTGAATATAAATAAGTATTAAAAGTACTAGTGACAAAATCATTTAAAAATTGATAATAATTATGTTCTTTTAATATAATAATTTGAATAACTAGAAAGTGTTCTCAAAATCTCAAAGTCAAAAATATAAAGATTATAATATTTGTATTATAACAAATATAATTCAAAGATAGATTTAAGAATTATAATAATGATTTCTTTTACTTTAATATAACTTTACAATTAAGTTAAAAGATTATAAAACTAATAATAACTTTAATAGACTTTATTACAAATATATTCAGAGAGTTTTAATAATTAATTACTTTATTTAATATAATTTCAATAAGCTTAATCACAAATATATTCAGAAAATTTAGAACTAATTACTAAATAATATAGTATTTGTGACAAATATACTTAAGTAACTAATACTTTATTCAAGAACTATATAATATTTATAACAAATGTTCTGAAATGATTATACAAGAAACAAAAATACTTTGTTAAAGAAATATAAAAAGAAGTTTGCACTTGATTACTTACTTTATATAAAGTACAAACTTTGCTTATATAAATAATCAAAAGTACATAATAACTAGTTATAAGATAATAATTAGAAATATTACTATTAAAGACTTGTTTCTAATCTAATTTTAATAATTATGATATATGTTACTTTTATATATATTCAAACTATATTTTATCAGCTATATGAATTCATATTTGTTAGTTTACTTAAATTCTATTGATCTAATATTTACTTATTCATTCACTTATTTACTTATTCATTTACTTGTTTGTTTATTTACTTACTTGTTCATTTACTTATCTCATGTAATTTTTTTAATAAAATATAAGATATTTATAATTCAATAATATTAAGTATGAATAATTTAATAAAATATTTGATTAAAATTTATTATATAATAATATAACAAATTGATTATTGTAAGTAATCTATCTTTCAAGATTAAAATTAATATTAAATATAACTTTTATTAAGTTATTATTAAAATTTTATTAAACAAGAACTTAACAAACTTAACAAACTTGAATTTTAATAAACTTTTAATAAATTTACTTCAAATTACTAGCTAAGTTATATTATTTTTATAGTTTGTGCAATTTTTATTTATTTTTAGTCTTTGTTTTCCTTTAATATTTTATATTTATTTTTTATTTTTAAATTTAATTCAAAATAATTGGTTAATTTAAAATGATTAAAACAAAAATAAAAAATTATAAATATTACAAAGAAATTATACAAGATAAAAGAAAAAAAAATATAAGATAAATAATATTTGATAATTTTATGAATGCTACTTTTACTATAATACTATTACTACTTTTGCTGAAATTTAATTGCTTGTTTTACTAATATCATATTGCTATTTTTACTATAATTAAATTACTAACTTAGCTATAATTATATTATTAGTTTTTCTATGATTATTTGTTAATTTTGTTATAATTATATTACTTGTTTTATTATTTAATATTAATAAATAAAATTTTTTTAGTTAGTATATTAATAAATATTATTTGATATAAATTATTTAATAAGATATAAGATAATTAATATAGTAAAAGTTCATATTATAACAATATTAAAAAATTATAAAAACTTGATTTTGTTAGTTAATTCGAAGCTAACTTGTATCAAATAGAAGACTGATATTTTTGGTATGCTTAAGAATATCTTGAATGAGCGATGATCTACTTCCAAAATTATGAGAATTTTATCTAATTTTTTCTCTAGCACTGTAAACTTGTTATTGAGATTATTCATATATTTTCTGAATTGATCAATTATATCACTGTGGATCTATAATAATGTGTTAACTTTTGACATATTATTGAAGTTATCAGCATCTTTACTTGTTATAATATATTTGAACTATTAGATAATTTTTGGTGACTGCTTGATTTGAATAATATTTACTTATTTAAATTGTTTGATTAATTAAGTAATACCTATTTATAGTTTAATTTTAGTATCTTTATTGCTGATTTTTTATAATTAATTTCTCTTATCTTATATAGTTTGTTTAGTTAGTTAAATTAATTAGCTTTGTTTAATTTTGTTTATTCAGAAATATATCAGATAATCTTTTTTGAAGTACAGATTACAAATTGTAATATTAGGAATTTTTCACAAAATTTTGCTATTTCATAGTATGAATTTTTATAATATTACTATTATCAAGTCTGATTCAGACTTAAAAATAATATATATAAAATACTACCATTAATATTTGACTAGTAATCTGAAAATAAAACAAGATTTTGCTTTAATTTGTGCAATAATGTTATCTAGTTCATAGATTGTTGTTTCTTATAAAAAAATTTACTAGTTTAGTCTTGTATCGATCTCATATTTTAATAATTTTCTGTTATCTGATCAGTAATAAAATATGAATTCTGTTATTGTCAACAAGAATAGATCAGTCATCGATTGTTACCTTTACTGTGATTTTTGTTGTAAAATATACAATAATATATTTCTATTTATTTCTGATTAGTATTCAGATATCTTTGATTTCTCTGTATTGATTAAGTACAGCTTGAATTTAACTATTGCTAGTATCAAGTGAAACATCTCAAAGAATTATGATGTATTTTGTGTTAAAGAATTGTGCTAGTTTTGATTTAATAGTAGAAAAGTATTTATTGTTAATGTTGATATCACCTTTTATTTTTAGACTTTCTTTAAAGTTAATCTCAATATATATATATTTGATTTATTAATTAGTATCACTTTTATGTTAATATATCCTCTCACATTGTGAAAAATATTATTAATATTTTGATTTTATTAATTATTGATCCTTCTGAAAAATCTTGTTCACTAATCTATTCTTTAAATCTAGCTTTGCTATTGATTATTTGTTATTTTTCTTCTATTATTTTGTCTTTTCTCTTTTCATTATTGGCTGAATTATTTTTGAAATTTAAATTTGAAATGTGTATTTTTGAAATATCTTTATTATCTGACTTTGATTGTATTTCTATATAAGACTTGTATAATATTTTTAAATCAGTTTGTATAATATTGTTATCAGATATATTTTTGTAATTATTAGTTATTGGATGCTCATTTTGAAAATTGGTGTTTCATTATTTACTTCAAATATATCACTAAAGGATGAGATTGTGTTATTGTCATAGTCTTCTTTTATAAGAACTGTATTTTGTTTTGGAATTTGATTTTTTTTATTATAATATGAGTGATAAGATGAATAATATTATTATAGGATATAAATCACAATTTTTTGATTTTTCTATTGGCTGAATTAATTTCTGGAATTTTAGCAAGATTATTGACAGTGAAAGAATATTTTTTTTGTGAATTTTTATGATAAAGTTAAAAATAATTTTTTGATAATATTGTCAAAAAAAGAACTTGGCTCTTTAAAAGAAATTATTTTGAATATATTTGAAAGATATTGTTGTATAATAATCTTTCGTTATAATATTTTATTATTGAATTATAAATATCTCATATATTATTGGATAAAGATCATATCACATGAAATGAGTGAACAAGCAAACAAGTGAGCGAACAAGCGAACAAGCGAACGAACGAATAACTAAGCGAACGAACGAATAACTAAGCGAACAAGCGAACAAACACAAACGAGCGAATGAATATTGAACTAATAGAATTTAAGTGATATAGCATACATGAATTTGTATAGCCTAGAAATTATATCTTGAATTTATATAAAAACAACATGTATCGTAGTTGTTAGAATTAGATATGAACAAGTCCTTTTAGATAGTAATTCCCAATTATCACGTCTAATT
>CAJVPL010000628.1:0-22252 GCA_910591945.1 Ambispora gerdemannii | reverse complement strand
ATAACTATCCAATAGAAATACTAATATATATAATTCAATAATAATTAATATAAATCTTATCCAATAAGATTGTTCGTCAAATGTCATATCATGACAACATATATTTTTTTTAGATTTAATTTAATAAAATTGTTCTAATTGTATATAAAATTAATTATTTTTTTATAATTAAAACATATAAAAAAAATAATTGACTTTATATATAATTAGAATAGCTTTATCAGATTAAATTTAAAAAATCTGAAAAAATATATTTAAAATATATGATATTATCTTCATTTTAATATAAAAATAAAAAATATTTATTAATAAAATTGAAAACTTTTATATAAAGAAAAAATTCATATTTTACTATATTTAATTAATAATTTTGATATTGTTGTATTATTTTTGATTGTCACTATATATAGAATTTTATAATTTTTAAATAAATTTTCATGAAATTATATTTAAAAAACTAAATTTTAAATATATATAACAAAATTTGTAATTACTTTTAATACAAGAAAAATATAAATTTTTTGTGTTTTATTTCAAAGTTTGTTAAAGTTAAAGCTAAATATATTTATATAATTGATTAAATTGTAAATAGAAAAATTAAAATAGAATATAAAAAGAATTATATGTTAAAAATTTAAAAAAAACTGAATAGAGAAATTAAAATAAAATGCAAAAAAATTACATGTTAAAAATTTAAAAAAAACTGAACAAAGAGATTAAAATAAAATGCAAAAAAAAGAAATCTGAAAAAGAAAAACACAAATATAAAAATAGATATTTAATAATATATTAAAAAATATTAAAAAATCATTATTATTAGAAAAGCAATTACAAAAAGATTTAATTAAATATTTATTCTGAGAATAATGAATTCATCATGCTTTAATAATCTGTGATCATATTATTATGTGATAACATGACTTTAACAATTGCTAATTGGTTAAAAGCTAATTAATTAGCATTTGAAAATTAAAAATTAATAATAAAGTAATTGATTTTAAATTTTAATAACTTTACAAAATATAATATAATTTATAAAACTAAATCATAATTTTAAAAAAGAAATTAGTTTATCATATTTATAATTTATTTTTTTTAATATTACTAAATTTGGAAAAGTAAATACAATTTGAAATTATATAAAATTATTTGATGATTATAGATAATATGAATTACAAATGTTTAAACTTGATCACTTTTATTCAAATTTGAAACAAATCACGTGAATACTTATCACATGAACGTGAGTTTATTGGTTTGGCATTTATTATAATTCAGACTGGCACTATATCGATATTAATGATAAATTATCATTGTGCTAGTTCGAATTATCATAATGTAAATCATGTAATAAAAAAATTGGTTTGCATTATTACACGTGATTAAAATATCGTTATTTACATAACATTAGAACATGAAATAATTATTATTATTTTGCTTGTTTAAAACTTATTAATTGTCAAGTTAAATTAATTATCATTTTTAAAAGAGAATTGCTTTTTTTAAATATATATTAAGTTATAATTACATTATAATAATTAATTAACATTAACATTTAACAATATTAATAGTAAAAAATGACAAAGTTGTTAATTGAACTATTTGAACTTATAAAAGCTGCGCCATTTTGATTATTAAGAAATTAAGTTCAAAAATCTTGAATTTATAAAAGTAATAATTAAAAACAAATATTAAAAAAAGCTGTTTATTAAACATGTTCCATATATTTTCAAATTTATTAATTCTAGTAAACTTCAATTAGATCCTTTTTCCAAGAAATTAGATGATAAATGTCACTATTCTTATATCGATAATAATGAACATTTCAAATTATGAAAAATTCAAATTTCTTTGATGAAGCAAAGAAATCTATGATTGAGTTTTAAAGGATTGCAATACAAAAATCTTAATGCAAAAAAAGATTACTTTTCTTGAACTATATGCAATTAAATTTTATTAATTATATAATTTATTTCATTTCTTTGTACATTAACTTAGAATTTTTAAAAGCTTTTAGTGTATTCGATATCGCCGTTATTTAGAACATGGAAATTATTCAGCTTCAGAATCGTTTTGTCGTTCTCCGGTTATTGATCTCAAAAGATGAGCTACATCCAACCATTCCTCCTCAAAGGCGACCTGTGCTGGCTTTGGGAAATAAAATTTTATATGAAAAACGCGTAAATCTAGCAGACTTCAATTAGTGTTTAACAATTCTCACCGTTTTCCCTTCGGTATTTCTGATAAATGGATCTGCCCCGTGTTGTAACAGTAACTGAGCGGCCTCCACTGTTTCTGCAACACATAATGGTGTATCGCCCTCATTATCACGAATGTTCACATCTGCGCCATTTGAAATCAATAATTCTATAATGGCTATATGATTGTAAGAAACTGCAGCTGCCAAAGGTGTATAACCATTTTGATCTTTTTCATTCGGCGAAATGCCTCGAGATATTAATTCCTACCAAGGGAATTTCACGGTAATTAAAAATTTCACGGTAATTAAAATTTCATGGTAATTAAAAATTTCACGGTAATTAAAATTTCACGAAATGTGAACCATAATTTGTCACCCTTTACTATAGATTTGTACTTGCATTCTCTGAATTCCTGGGGGTAAAAATCAAGGGGAAAATGTAACAGACCCCAGGTGGGTTTATGTGGTAAATTAGCCTTTATTTTACCTGTACTCGTTCTATTTCACCATCACCTACGATCGCGTTAATTAACACTACTGTAATACTGCAATTAGAAAAAATCACAGCAAAAATATAAATAATATACCAGCAGCGATCCATATATTTTTACTGGTTTCAGTTGGTTTCATTCTTGTAAAACTTGTAAAACTGAATTTTATATTCAGAAGTAACGTCAGTCATATAATGTCTTCTACCAATGAGGGTACTATATAAAATAGTCACACCAATATTTTAAGGCTACTCGGATGCAACTAAGTTAAATTGATAAAGTGGGCGTTTTGCAGACTGGGGCAGCATTTTTTTTTCCCACGACCTAAATTTCGAATGTTCTACATAGACACACAAGCATAAGAATGTAATTTTTTCCCTTGTCCTTCTTTTGAAGTCCAAAAAAATGAATGTTGTGGGAAAAAAACAGTTATCCTGAACCTTAAAAAGGTAACACAACTGAATGAAAGGTAGGACGGCATTTTGACTTTATATCCGATTGGGGATAAAATAAAACAAGTGGTAGTTCCTGTTTTTTTTTCTTTTGTTTGGGGTGGGGTAATGATATTATCGGCTATTATTGATGATATAAGGCCTGATTTGATCTATTGATGAAATTACGTGATTTTTTTGGAACTAAACAAAAGAATTATAAATTGCGTGTTTTAAAAATTACTCTAAAAAATGACCAAAATTTCTTTCTAGCTGTTGAGGTCTAATTTTTTCACTATTTAACAAGTTCCCGCGTCTTTTTTCTGAGCAATTTTCTCAAAAAATTTAAAAATATGGTTGCTACTGACCAAGGAGGTGTCATTTCGGGTCACAATCCAGCGGCCTACAACAAGTCAAACCCTCTTGTACTGTTTATCATTCAGGTAACTTCTCATAAACACGTGTTTATTATATCTACACGTGACTACGAAGTTCACTAATCGTCTTTAATGATAATACAGGCAACGATTATCATAGCTACTACGCGTGGATTAAATGTTTTTATTTCTCGCTTCCGTCAACCTCGCGTCATTTCTGAAGTTCTTGGTGGAATCATCCTTGGGCCATCTGTATTGGGAAATATCCCACGTTTCAATAGTACGATTTTTCCCGCTGATTCACTTCCATACCTTAAACTCGTCGCTGATCTAGGATTGGTTTTATACTTGTTCTTGGTTGGCGTGGAATTGGATTTAAGATTATTGACGCGTAATGCCAAGATCGCTTTGAGTATCTCTGCCGCGGGAATGATTCTTCCTTTTGCTCTTGGTACCGCTGTAGGCTATGGGTTATATGATGTGAATAATCTTCCCAATGTGACTTTTCCCAATTTCTTACTCTTTATAGGTGTGGCAATGTCGATAACAGTACGTGATTAATTTATTTATTCTTTGTTATGGATTATACATTATTAACTAAATGATTTCATTGTTTAGGCATTCCCGGTACTTGCTCGTATTGTTACAGAGCTTAAATTACTTCGAACTAATGTTGGAATTACAGCATTATGTGCAGCTGTTGGTGACGATGTAACCGCTTGGGTATTACTTGCTTTGGTGGTATCGATCCTGAATTCATCCAATACTCTTACTGCATTATACGTATTCCTTCTTGCCCTCGCATGGACATTGATCTTAGCCTTTGTGATACGTCCTATTCTGCTTCGAATAATTGTTACGACTGGGAGCAATGATAATGGGCCTAGTGTGACAATGATGTCACTCACTTTGTTACTCGTTTTTATATCGGCCTTTGTGACAGACAGCATTGGTGTACACGCCATCTTTGGTGGCTTTATGGTCGGAGTTATTATACCACATGATGGAGGTTTCGCTTTGGGCATTAATGAAAAGCTTGAAGATCTAGTTCATATTATTTTCTTACCATTGGTAAATATTTTCATAATTACTTGATTGTTTTTTGATATTTTCAAATGAAATTCCATAATTTTGAAATATTAATTTATTTCTAGTATTTTGCTCTCTCTGGTCTCAAAACTCAAATTGGTCTATTAGATGATGGTACATTGTGGGGATATGTTTTCTTGGTTATATTTGTCGCGATGTTTGGCAAGATTTGTGGCGTTACGCTGATTGCTAGACTTGGCAAGATGTCATGGAGAGAGTCGTTAACAGTTGGTGTCTTCATGAGTTGTAAAGGGTATATAATCAATATATTATACTATTTAACCATAAAGTATATTAATTCTTTCCTTTTTATTTATATTATATAATCTAGATTGGTTGAATTAATTGTCTTGAATATCGGTCTCGATGCCAAAGTCATCAGTGCTAAAATTTTTGCAATTTTGGTAGTAATGTAAGTAAAAGAAAAAAAATGCTGGTCTTTTTGCTCATAATATGCAAAAAACAATCGTTTTTAATATATATATATATTTTTTTTTAATAATACAGGGCTATTGTGACGACCTGTCTTACGACACCACTTGTAACTTATTTATATCCAAGAAAATATCATAAGTCATACCCGTATAAAACTGGAAATGATGGCAAATTGGCTATTGAGACTATAAGAACTCGAGGATCAGACGATACTCTTGGCGAAAAAACCCAACCAAACAAGATTTTGGTGGTCTTGAATCATGTCGAATATCTTCCAGCAATGATGACATTAATTCAACTTTTACGACCGTCGCGATCATTCACGAAACCGTTAGCAATAAATTCAAGCGAGAAAAAAGAAAGACCTCAATCAATGGTTGAAACAGAAAATAGCACAAACCATCAGGCAATTCTTTTGGATAGTAGTACTCCAGCAATATCATCTCAAGATCTTATCACCGTTAATGCTCTTAGATTGATCGAACTTACTGAGCGTTTGACAACTATAATGAAACTTCATGAAACAGAAGAGACTATTCTTCATGATCCTATTATGAATGTATTTCGGACATTTGGACAAATGCATTTCGTTAATGTAAAAGCAAACTTAGCGGTTGTTAGATTCGACGAATTTCCCGATCGAGTAGCACAAAGTGCCAAAGAAACATCATCCGATCTAGTAATAATACCATGGTCTGGTGCAGGAACTATTACTGAGGATCCCTCTAATTCCCATGATATTATTATGGGATCACGTGAGAATAAGAACACTAGTCCACATACTGCTCATTTTGTTCAAAAAGTGTTTAGCGAAGTGTCTACAAATGTCGGAGTATTTGTGGATCGAGGTCTTGGAGTAGTGCCTGGAGGCTTTTCTTTGGAATCGGATTCATCTCATACTATCAAAATTTTCTTCCCATTCTTTGGAGGTATTGATGATCGAGAGGCATTGACATTTGTCGCTCGATTAATAGAACATCCATATATCTCAGCTATTGTTATATTACGAATTAAAAAATTCACCGAATCAATTGCTAATGACACCTCGATATCGGTTGTCACAGATTCAAAATTTGACGCTAATACGAAAAAACGAGACGAGATAACAGCAGACGCAGCATTAACTCGACCATCTCTAACACATCAAATTTCGTCTGCTACAATACCAAATGTCGGTGATCATACAGTTGACCGAGGAGTCTCTGAAGAAGCTGACCAAACCTTAATCTCTCATTACTTTGATGTTGGACGAGGTGCTTTAATATCTAATTCGAAAATATCATATAACGAAGTTGTTTCTACCACTCCTATGCAAACTGTAATTCAACGAGCAAAGGAAGTAGTAAGCCGAAAAGATTTGGTGGTAATTGGTCGAGGACGGGTAAATGCCGCCATAAGTCATCGCGAGGAATGGATAGAATTGATCAAGAAAGATGGAATGATGGGTTATTCACATGATAATCTGATAAGGAAATCTTTAGGGATTCCTGCTGAAGGGCTTTTGGTTGGTGGTGTGCCGGCAAGTATCCTTGTAATACAAGGAAAGAAACATACATAACTTTGTTTTTTATTTATGTGGCAACTTTTTGGGGCTAAGAGTGGTACCTAAAATTTGTGGTTTATAAGAACTTATATTTATTGTACTGTATCTTTTATTATTTTTATGATTTTCCATGTATCAACAAAGGTTGCATACACTTTTTATTTTATATTTTACAACAATTCTAACATAATCTGTAATCCTTTCTTCTTTCAGCTTTTCAGCATTTAAAACGCTCAAAATTCATCCGTTTCATACTTTTCAAAATGCAGTAAAATCGTTATTTTTGTTTATCAAACTAACGAAATAATGATTTGACGACATCTCATACTAAAAAATTGTTTATCGAGCTGATTGCTATACATAACTAAAGAATTTTATAGATCGAGTATCATTATGAGACAGGTATTTCCATGCTGATCTATATATGATAATAACAAGTTTTGTTCTCCATATCTCGCTCTATTATAACAGGTTTGCAGGTTCATTTGCTATTGATCAGATGAGCGTATTTTTTTTTGTAGTGACCTTGTGTCTGCTCTTATGTCTGGCTGATGATCTAAATAAAGCATCGTGTAGAAAGAAGCATTTGAATGATTAGTCAAGATACAATGTCTTGGACAGTTCAACCTCGATGTAACGAAGCATTAATAAAACGGTTATGGCAAATCCACCTCGACAAATCGAATTTACTAATTAAATCTCGATAAATCGAATTTTTTATTATATAACGTTAATACTATTTGAGATTTGACCAGACATAAAATCATCATCTAAGTACAGATATCGATATTCTGAAACTGTAGGTAAGGATAATTCACAAATTTTTTGTTGAAATGTTAAATATATACAAATTGTACAATTTTGGAAAAAATCGGCCTTGTCCAATCAAATTTCTCCAATTGCTAGATTTCTGATCATGGATTGGCCAATCAATCATTCAAAACAATGACAGAACTTCCATACACAAAACCCTCTGGTGGTGCTAGAAGAGAGCGCGTTCGTTTTACTCCACAAGATGATGCAGAATTAAGAGCATATTTATTACAAAAAAAACGAGCAGGGGAACCGCTTGCTGGAAATGTTATATATAAGAATTATGCTTTGTTAAAAAACGGTCGACATCCCTGGCAATCTATTAGAGACCGTGCACAAAAACGCATTATTCCTTTTTTGCCAAATGAAAATTCTAATAGTTCGAACCTACGCCAAGGAAATACAAACACATCTCAATCTAATGACAATACCTTAGTACACCCTGTCGTCAATGAAGAACAAGAACAGGAGCAAAATAGTTCGAACCTGCGCCAAGGAAGTACAAGCACAACTCAATCTGATGGCAATACTTTAATACACCTTGTCGTCAATGAAGAACAAGAACAGGAGCAAAATAGTTCGAACCTGCGCCAAGGAAGTACGAGCACAACTCAATCTGATGACAATACTTTAGTACACATTGTCGTCAATGAAGAACCAGAACAAGAGCAACAAAATAATGGAATTGCCTCGATAACTCCATCACGAAACGAAAATTCTTCTACACCCACGTTAAGCATTTCGAGATTTCAAATGCAACGTCTATCTACACCTATGTGGCAATCTACGCCTATGCGAAAATCTACGCCTATGCGAAAATCTACGCCTATGCGAAAATCTACGCCTATACGAAGATCTACGCCTATGCGAAAATTAACACAACAAAGACGTTTTGATTTCTCCGACCTTGAAGAGATTATCAATAAGCCCGATAAAGAAAACACAAAGACAAGGCTAATGACGGTAGCCGAGTTTCACAATGAGATTAACTCCATTGTCAATCAATTCCAAGTGACTTCGAGAGAAGTCATATTATTAGCTCATCAAACTACCTGCAATTTTCCACTAGTCGCGGAATATTTCCAAAACGGCAAAAGTATTCCAGATCAAAAGAAAGTACACTTTTGGTCAGAAGATGAGGATCTCAAGCTTATGACAACAAAAAATCCTGAGACCATGCTAGAAATTAGAACTAAACACGGCACCTCGTTGTTCTGGAAGAGAGTAGAATATCTAAATGAATTTTATTAAATTATTCTATAACGATAAACTGTGTAGGAATAAAAAAATACAAAAAATTATTTACTAGCAGGAAAGCCATTTAGAAGCCGGTGCAGTTCTTGCAGATTGTGGGATTATTGTGTTCGATGTATTATTATATCAAGAAACAATGAATATTTCTTTATGTAATCAGTTTCATCACTACAAATTGCGGATCATAAATTCTAATAACCGATTTACATATGCTCTATATATTATACAATTTATAAACTGAATAAAAATATACAAATGAAAAGATATATATGCAATTTTTATTGTAACCCTCCTATTAAATTATTTTCCTTCCATAAAGTCCAGTAGAAAACTCACGGGAATCCAATTCTGCCGGTGTATTAAAAAATGAAAATGAATAATATCTATATCTCTATAAAATTTAAATACCGATAGAATTCCCCTCAACAAAAATTTATTCAAAAACGAGCCTTTGTAATTGAGGTTGCAGATCAGGATCAGAAATTAGTTCATTAATACAACGTTTTTTTGCATATTCTAAAATCTCTCTATTGAATTCACCACCAAATCTGTTATCATGCTTCCTCACCCATAATCCACACAAAGTACGAACTGCACTAGCAATAATATTTTGCAATACTTCCTCTGGAAAGTCCGTTTCAATCGCTACCAACTTTTCCAGTGCACGCCATGTTGTGATATCGCGAGCTGGTCTCCAATCTGGTAGGAAACATGCACGACATTTATCAAATATAACCAGTGACAAATTTGGTGCATTTCCGAGTGTAATTAATAGTGATTGTGTAATGTGTGTCTTGTAAAGATTTACGCATTTTAACGAGGATAATTGGTATTGTAAAGCGTCGACAATCTTTCGAATTCCGCCTCCAGATCCATGCAAACATAAATACTCGAGCGATTCTTGCATAGTAACCAATCTCGCTAAAGCAGTAATTGCTTGATCGGTCACTGGATATTTGACACTCAATGAATGAATCACTGGACAATTATGTGATGAAATTAATTCAAAGGTTCTTTCCGGAGTCCTTTCACCCATCTCCAGTGTTTGAACGCGCGAAAAGAATCTTGAATCAATATGCGATATCGTCGATATTAAATTCATGTTGTCTGGAAATAACGTATGTGCGGTATTATATCGGAATGTGTGCACCTTTGATGATCGATAAAAGTGCCGCCACAGAGTCATCATTGTCATCTGTATTTGCCTCATTTTTAATTCCTGACGTATACGCTCGCGCTCTCGTGTCTCTTGAAAAATATTATCCTGAAATTTTCCGGTTTTATCCTCAAATTCTGCAGAACTTTTTTGTTGATTTTGATCCGTGTTGTCCGCAAGAGTATTATTTAGATCATGTTTATTAGTGTCGTCTTTATCAGGAATTTTGGTATTTTCATCATCACCAGAATTCAAACTATAATTGTCATCATTATCGTTAATGATTGATGTATATGATTGATTTACGGGATCACGAAGAAACTTTACATGAGTTTGTTTATATCCGATTTTTTCGCAACTCGATTCTTCCCACCAAGTCACAACTGACTTAAAAAGTCTTTCCATATCCAAGTCTTTTAAAAACAAAGCATAATTAAAAGCAGCAGTAGCCTCTATACCTAACGGATTTGGTAACTTCAAATCATACTCTGTTATAAGTTGCTGTTTCGCATCAATACTTAAAGACTTTATATAAGCTGAAATGAGGCTCTCCTGCCGTCGCATTGACAAGTTTTCCAAAGCAAATGGAGCTTGCCACAGATAAGCGACAGCGACTTTACACCAGCTACGGCTCACCAAAAGTGCCGCGTGCAAATCAGCATAATCGCATACGTCGAAATTTTCGAATATCTGCGTAAGACATTCGGTTGGAAGACTTATTGCAGCATTTGATAGCTGAGTCTCTTTAAATATAGAAGTGATAGCGCTTGACCGAGAATGAAGTGAGGAAATCATGGTTGGTTTTGTAAAGAAAAGAAGTTGGCTAGTAGAGGTTGGTCAAGGCTCCATATTTTTGATAGAATGTGTGTATATGTTGAATGAATATTTCTCACCATTTTTGGAGCCAGTTAGAAGTATATTTTCACGTGATACATGCATATTGCGTCATCTGGACCTGCTTAAATAGCATATAATACATCTTATCTCCGATATTTATTAAAAATCAACCCATTCTTTTTCATTTTTCATTTAATTTGAATGCCACGGTTGATATTGTTTGTCCAGTAATTCCACCAAAAGTAAATGTTGGATGTTCAACATATGAATGATAATCAAACTCTAAAAAAATGGCCATTTAAAAAATAAATAATTTATAAATCAGCACAAACGAATAATGAGAAAACTCACCATCTCCGAATCGTTGCACCAACTCTTCTTTTGTCCAATTACAGCTAGTAATTAAAAAAATGCTATATTCGGACTTTTTTGATAACAATCTTTTTACCAATCCAGGATACGAATCTTTTTCACCTCTTTCTCGTTTTGCTACAATTTCAGGATTCATACTAATTGCATCATAAGTTCCTTTATCCAACACAATATCAAATCCAATATCATTAGATTCTGCTCCTATTTGTATATTGTCAGATAATAAATCAACTACATGATATTCTATCATGTGCTTATATCCACGTTCTTGAGATACAGATTTTGCTAATTCGATTGCATCTGGAGAGTAATCGATCCCCGTGAGATTTGTATAATTATGTGAAGCAAGGTCCAGAAGGATATGGCCATTTCCGCAGCCAAGATCTAAAATCTTTGTTGATTTGTTTGGAGCATGTTTCAGGATCTTTTAATAGAAGTAAACGTTAGATATGAAAGATAATGAGAACGATGTTTAATAAAATACATCTCCGTACCCAATTAACCATCTTCGCCGCCGTCTTTTCACCAAACCAAATCTCACCAATATCACCATTTGCAATGAAATTTCTAGTCTCTCGTGCGTAAACCGAGTCCCAGCTGAACAAATATTTATTTAAATAGATATTTTTAGTCAAACAATCAAATATTCCGTCATAAATAAATAATAGTAATTGATAACAATACAAAACTATTCCTTTATTCCAAGCTCTGATGCGCCAAATTCAGCGTCATCATCCATATCTTTGTTATCGGGATTCATTGATTTGAAAAATTGTGAAAGAAAAAAGATTACCATTCAATTACAGCATAGTGACGATCTTACTCTCTTTGCAATCAATGAGATGGTTATTTAATTAATAAAAGAATTTTGAACTATCGCTATAATTTCAATAATCTACAAAAATAAAGTATTAAATGATTTTATTTGGTTAATTTAAAGCATTCTCCAAATACGGATAGCATTTATGATTCATACAAGTTAGTTATTATCTAATACAAAATTACTCTAAAATGCATATCAAATTTTAGTAAGTTCATGTCATTTCCGGTAAAACATCAATGTTTATTGGAATTAACAGAAAAATTTTATCGTTATGAAGTTGGTAGTCTAAACATTTGTTATATTTAGTGCTCCTAATGGTTTGGTTTAGTTTCTTTATAGCCGTCACTTATTAATGTATTTCCAAGCGTGCATTAAATCTATTTAGAATAACTCGTAATACGTAATGCATCATCCTCTTGGTAAAATTCAAAGAATGTGACTTTAGAGGCTATATCGGTTTTTTTCGGAGCACTAAAGTTTCATAGGATCACATGTCATTAACAAAGTCAAAATTCTAATATCGATTTGTATAAACGTCATATGTTACGTAATTCTATACGCTTCTAACACGAATCGATTGTTGTCAGCTTATTTATAAATAACGGAATAAGGAACAATGCTGATAAAAGAAATCTATTGCTATTTACGTCATTAATTATATTCTTGTTTTGATTTGAAAGAGGTGAGCTTTGATCACAGGGCAATAAGTGCACAGTAATTGATCTTTACGAATGAGAATCAAAACTCAAGGTGGGTAAACGCGCGTCATTTTAAAGAAGGAAGATATTAGCAAACAAAATATCTTTATATACTGCCAATATCACGCGCATGTACATACACGCACGCAAGTAAAGTTTCTCCGCCAATCTTTGTATATAGCATTTATTCATTATTCATCTCGAATATAAGATGTGTGAATGAAACTGATTTTTTCACGGGTTATACCAAATGTAATTACGATGCACTTTGCATGTTTGGTTTTTTACATATGATATCCGAAAAAATGATAACGATAACATTTTTTGTTGCCTGCATGCATGTGTGTAATTTGCATTAAATCGTTAGCGCGCATTGCATATTCTCTTTCTTGTGTTATATTTGTATACATGATAATTTTCATGTGTTAATAGCTTATACACATGTGGCGTGCTTCTTTTCAAGATACATATTTTAACATAGCGATAGTCTTAAAATTGATTTAAATTGATAAATAATAAAATTGGAGGCATTTTTTGATATCATGGCGATGAGCGGATTGACTAATTAATTTTTTTCACATTTGGTATGGCGTTGATCCGAAAGCATACACACAAAAACTGTCAGATAACTAGATAGCTAAGTAGATGCATGTGTTACTGTAATTCACGTTTACACGATTTTTCACGCATTTTTCACGCGACATTGTTTATCTATTTACAATTGTTATCTTTCACCTGAAGAACGAATTTAGTAAATAAGGATGAACGAAGTAATAAAGTAAAATACCTATACAATTAATACCATCATCATAAGCGGATTCAAACCCCCTAGAAGATATATAAATAAGTAAGTTGAAATCACCTTTGCAAAAGAAATTTTCAGACGAATAAATATTATCATACTTCATATTTTCTTTTCAGATAAAAAAAATGACTCGCAAGATCATCGTTACTGACATTTCCGCAACAGCATCAGAAAAAACTGGTAAATCTTGTTTGGTGTACAATTCATTTAAAAAAAGAAAGATATTCTTTATTATTATCACGGGCCATTAATCATTTAAATATTCCTCTCCCTATAGTCAAAGATTTCTTTCTGTTCTGTGGTAAAATAAAAGAATTCGAACTTCTCAAAGAGGAGACTACTGATAAACAAATCGCATACGTTACTTTTGAACGAGGTAAAATTCAAGATATTAGTATGAGAAATTATTTTTAAATGAATTTCCCTTTAACCTTAATTTGTTACAAAGAAACCGCTGCAAAAACCGCTCTCATGTTGACGAACGCAGTAATCGGTGATAGTCAAATTTCAGTCAGATCGGCTGATGACCTTACTACTAATGGTGCCGATGAAGTGTATGATGCTGAAGAAGAAATATCTCAAGAAGAAAAGGTACTTCGTCACCTCCGATTGCAAATAACAATCTTTTTTTTTTGATTTCTTTTTCTGGACTAACTCCAAATCTATTTATAGCCAAAATCGGCAATTTTTGCTGAAATCTTGGCCGCAGGCTATCAATTATCCGACCACATTATCCAAAAGGGTCTCGAATACGATAATACATACGGAATAAGTCAACGTGTAAAGCAATGGTTACAAACTCTAACGTCAAATCTCTGGGACTTGGATGCCAAATACAAAGTTGTCGAAACAATCACTGAAAAAGCGACAGTAATCGATGCTAAATTCGCTGTACAAGATAAAGTCAAATATACAGCCGCATTTGCTCAGGATAAAGCAAATATGGCACTACAAACTCCGATTGGTAAACGTGTGGCCAGTTTCTACACTTCAACTACAAAAAATGTTGCTGACGTCCATACTGAGGCAAGACAACTCGCTAACGATAAAAAAGCTCAACGCGAAGCTAGTGTTGAAGCCATCGAAGTAGCCGCTCAATAATGTTTAAAATTCACCTGTTCAACATCTCCGCATTATCCATTGTTAGAATAGCATACTCATCATTCTCATAGCATCATCATTTATCTATAACAACATTATCAATAATATTTTTTAATCTCTATAATTATTCATCTTTTAACGCATGCTAGTCAATGAATTTATTTTCCCTTAAATTTTATTTGTAGTAGTGAGCAGTATTAGTAGTGCAATTTGAAGAATGGTCGTTTTAGAAATTATCAATATTCCAAAAATTTTTAGACGCCTTGGTATATTTTTTAATCAATACAATACTATGATTAGTCGTATTTACTTCCCAAAAAAAAAGAAAAACGTGTGAATTCCTTATTCATATTTTATGTGGTTTGGGAAATAAAATTCAACTTCTCTCTCGATATGTTATGGAACTTGCAATAATTTTCCATAAATGATTATGATGGGCTTTCTTTTCTCAAGCCCGTGCCTTTTTTGAAGCGTTCGTGCCCAAAGTGCCCTAGTTATTTGTTTCGTTGTTGACTTTTTCCTACTTCCCCGTTATAGCTCCAAATTATTGCTTTTTTGCTTTCAATAATAAAAGTCTGTTGCAATTTGCCGAAATTGATCAAGATCTATTAGCGTTAGCAGTCAACTCATCACCGCAAATTCGCAGTGACTTGAAAATTTGTTATATATAAGAAGCTGGTCTTGCATGAAGTTTCATAATATCTGTACCTTTTTTTCCTCCGTGTTCCTTAATCGCTTCCATGAAAAATTTTTGATATATATATATATATACGTTGTGCTCCAAATCACAATCTGCCCCAATTGACAACGGGATATATCCCAAATCAAAATCTAAACCAAATATAGACTATCCCCCAGCACTAACCCTAATTCTTACCCTAACTCTGGTCATATTCCTAGAATCCGCGACCACCAAAAGCTTGGGTCATGTGACAATTTTTGATGACGTCAACGATGCGAAAAGGGGTTGGCTCTGGGTCAAGGTTATTTGGTAAATAGTAAAATCTCGTAGTGAACATTTTTAATTAGAACATAAAAGATAGTTTCATAGACTAGATTTTGAGATAAAAGCTTTTTTTCAATTAAAGTTAAATAATGCGAATTTTTGAAAGATTTCGAAGAAAGCGAGTTTATAAAGAAAAAGAAACAATACCAGAAACCAAAAAAAAGGGGATTTCTGTCGTTTCCAGGTAAAGCGAAAAACAGGTTCGATATTATTGTTACTTTTCCTTGATGATACAATTTATAATTCTTCAAATAATATTTCGCGATACAGTCAAAACTGGATATAACGAAGGTGGCCGGATAATTAGTAAAAATTTTTGGAATCTTCGTTATATAGAGATTTACTATACTTTTTATAGCGAACTATTAAGTTATTGCAAAATTCAAACTTCGTTATATCGAGGTTTTAATTACACTTCGTCATAACCAATATTACATTATACCACTATATAACGAGATTTATAGAACTACTGTTTCAAGTACGCAGTCAAATACATTGGTCGATAATAGATCTCCAGAACTTTCAGGAACCTCACCTCAATTCCCGTTATTGCAGCACCATCACATTTATCCCACTATTATATACAGTAGACAACTTAAATATGTTTATTTTTATTAGTTTAGATAATAAAGAATGGTAAATAGTCAATATACAGAACTAAAAGTAGAAATAAAGTTAGTGCAGCTTTTTGAGGAATAAGAACTGGATGGTTGAATGGTAACATTACTATCAAGAATATCTTAACGGTACTTTCCATTCGGCAGTCAGTTTGTTGATATCGACGTGACGGGAAAGAATACTACCGGCATTTTGGAAAGTTGTTGGAAACCAGTCACTAATTATCTGAAATTCAATTCGCTTATAATTCATCGAAAGAGAGTAGTTAAGGTCAAGATTCGGAATACAATAACCAAAGAATTATCTATAGCGATAGTTGGACGCCTAAACCGGTGACGTTTAATTGTCACTGGTTTCGGCTATAGAGTTGTAAAAACTGTAGCCAAATAGCGTCACATGGTTTTTACACCCATCTTTATGACTGTCAAAGAATACACGTTGCTTGATTTATACACTTTCTACGCTTGATTTTGTGGCGATGGGTAAATTATATGGTTTTTATTAAACTCGAGATGAAAAAAAAATCTTAATCTTTTTAAGTCCTCGTAGATTTATGAATAATTATATTAATTAAAATATTCAATCAGAGAAAATAGTTCTAAAGTGTGTTCAATATAACTTTAGTCTGTGTTGATTCCTATTCCGTGCCTATAATACTATTCCATCTTTCTAATCTAATTTATTAATAAAAAATCGATTCTTCGTCCATACTAATATTTTAATAAATAGATAAATAAAAACTAGCACGCTGGTTGAAAATTGAAATAACAGAACTTATCAATTGTTGAAATATTCTAGAATATAGTTTTGAAAATAAATATTTTTCTTTTTCGAAGTCCGATATCCGTCCATGCTTCCAAATGCATGATTACTTTGAAGTCTTTCTCTTCTGCTATGAATTCTATTGTCAGGGTAAACTATCACATCGAGGGCATGCGAGGTCTTAGGAGGCGACATATATCAAGAATTAATTGACAAAAATTTTATTCGTGGTCTAGAAATCTGATTGTTTGCTATTTACACACCAGTGAGAAACGTAAGACTTTAGATAAATAGGTAGAAATTCTATCACTTAATTCAAAATGAGATTCTATATTCACTTTAAGCGGATTTCGAATTAATTAATTAAACTTTCGTTGTTTTTTCTTCTTAGTGCTCTGATTTATTACATAAAATTAATACAAACTATAAGATGTGTGAAATAATGAAGCTTGAGTCTCTTGTATGTGTGTGTGTTTAATGAATGATTAATCAATTGCGAACGAAAGAAATGATAAAAAACAATAAAAAATCAAATTGCTATAAATTCAATTTTCCTTCTTTATTATCATACATCGTCTTTCTGCTTAAACACAATAGCGCAGTTTTCTAAATAAAATTACTACTTTATCTTTTACACACATCGACTAATTTCTTCTGTTAAAATATGTTCCCACATTTCTTCTTCTCGTTAATACTATTACTGTTAATAACAACAAAAACAAACACGATAAATATATTATCTTCACACAACAACAGCAATAATAATAATAATAATAATAATAATAATAATAATAATAATAATGATAATAATATGATATCAAAAAGTATACCTACAAATCAACGTGGATATTTGGATCCAACAGCTTATCCGCCCTTAGATCAACCACCACCCACTAATTCATCTTTTGTTCAAGAGTGGGCAAAGAAAACTGATTGGAATCAAGTGCCGAATTTTCGAAATACAATTCCAGGAAATTGTGGCGATATTGAACCGGACGCGTGTAACTGGTATCATTGATGTTAGAGTTATTAGCTGGTTAATAAATAAGCAAATTAATGAAATTCTACTTTTTAGGACATGTCAAAAGTGTGAACGACCTTCTGACATTACCGTCTGTCCTAAAAAGGAAACATGGGGAATGAGCTACGATGATGGACCTTCGTAAGTGGATTCGATTTCAAGAAAAAAGTAAAAATTCAGCTATCAATTTCCCGCAACATAAAAATTAGTGTTTATACACCAAAAGTACTGGACTTATTGCAAAAATACTCTTTACATTCGACACTTTTCGTGGTTGGATCGCGTGTAGTACAACATCCGTTGACATTAATTGCTGCTTATAGAGCAGGTCATCATATTGCGTGAGTATAAAACGAGCAACATACCATTGTTATAATTAACTATTTTAATTGATCAGTTAATTAATTAAGAGTTCACACATGGTCACATCGTAGTCTAACAAGTTTGGATAATTTAACGATTGTCGCGGAATTACAATGGACACAAAAGATTATTTATGATGTGTTGGGTGTCACTCCTATTTATATGAGACCGGTAAATTCTAAACGTGATTTATAATGATAGCAACTACTAACGTTAATGAATGCTAATTTTTCTTAGCCTTTTGGTGATATTGATGATCGCGTTCGTAGTATCGCTGCTCAACTTGGATATATAGGTAAGTATATTATTCACATTCAAAGAGTTTAATTTGATTCTCGCAAAATTTATTTTCTTAAATAGTTTCAATATGGACTCGGGGATTCGACACTCAAGATTGGCAACTCCACGGACACAAAGAAAATTCACCACAAGTAATCACAAACTACAACTCTTTCCTATATAATTCCACGACGATGAACACTGGATTCATCGTATTGCAACATGATCTTTGGTCCGAGACAGTACAAATAGCGGTCGACGTGATTCTTCCGACTGCCGTAAACACTCCAAATATACAAATAATGTCGATTACAGAGTGTCTGAATGATGGAAAACCATATAAAGAAGGAGCCGCTAATCCAAACAAGCTCAATACTTACTTGAATCAGAGTGTTGATGGGATACGTCCGACTATCCCTATGGTGGTCAGTTCGGATTTTTCTATAAGGAATTGTGGACTTTGGATTCATAAGAGCAGTTTATTTATTCTCGCTGTTCTTTTTGGATTTTTGGCTTTGGATTCTTTGTAAATATTTAGTGCAACTTTTATTCTATGGTTATAGGAAAGAAAGTAATCTTTTAGACTCAAGACAAATATATAAAAAGAATTAATAAAAAAACACTAATTACAGTTGTACTCGACTTAGTTACGTCATGACTTAAGTTACCGTAAATTCCGAAATAAGCAACTTCCTTAATATATTTTAGATTCACATAGTACATGCAACAGTTGGGGTGTGAGATATTCTATATCGATATAGATCAAATTTGTTTGAGATACAATAGTAAATTTTGTAAGCACAGATTTTTTTTATTACGTATATGTAAATTTCTCTTATAAAGTTTATATAAAATCTTTTTCATTATTGAAATGTAAAAATACTCTTACATTAAAAAAATTATACTTCTTATATTACTATAGTTTAATACTATTTTAAGAATATATTTTTTTCTTGAAAAGTTACAAGTTTTTAAAATCTGTATATCGATATAATACTTTTTATTATTAATTTAATTTGATTTACACAGCGAAATATGGTAATCGCACCTTTGAAAGAAAAAGTGATTATAATGGGTCTATATAATATTTATTAAGTTCAATTTTAAGTACTGTAGATCAATTTTAGTAACGAGATAAGGACAATGTTCGTTAATTGCTTTGTCAGATAAATTTATAGCGTTCCTAATGCTAAGAATATTGTATTCCCGTTTTTTCTCTAAATTTAATTTTAGTTATAAACATGCACGAACTTCATACATTCTTGATATAAGAAATTGTCATTATCGTTATACGTATTAATATAGTTAAGATTTTTATTTACCTTTTCGATTTTTGCAAACTTAAAAGCTGTATGTGGATGTCCTGGAGAATGTAATTTTTATGAGAGCAAACCTAAAAAGTAATCAATTTATCCTTATAAATATCGGTATGTCCAACATATAAAATTTATATACTAAAAATTTGGTTCGACAACTTCGCCTAATTCAAAAATTCAAGACTTGAATTCTCTACATTTAACACGCTAAGCTTTTTGAATCTTTATTGTCTTACTGTTAGTTTTACTAACAACCGTTTTTCTAAGTCAATATCAATTTACAGGAAGTTAAGAAGTAAATTTCTAATTTATTTTTTACGCCTCAATTAATATTAAAATCATTGGTGAGGAAATTTTGATAACAAGGTACACAAATTCAGAGTCATGATATGATATTTTAATACTTTTCTAATCGCATCTGATGAAATTTTATATTTGATCATTAGATACAGTATTGTAATAAGTATAAGTTTTTCTGCTTGTGTCGTTTCTCTTCTGGTACGCTTTGTTGAATAACAATAGACGTTATTGTATTTAATTCATTTGATAAGTTTGATTCCAATTGGCCTAGATAATGTCTCATCTTTTTTTCGCAGTTCTATCAGATGTGTCGTGTAATATCTCTTGTTCATCGATCGTGAACATTATGTCGTTGTGTTTTATAAATATCTTGTTTCAACATTAAGTTGAGCCGTTGAATTCCTATATTGTAAGAGCTAAGTATCTTTGCAATAACATTTTTTTGCATCTTTGTATGTGTATAAGTAAAAATGCATCAGTAATTTGTTGTGCAAGAGACAGAGTGCTTATTTACTGCACAATCACTTGAAATTCTAGAATTAACATTTGTTTTTGTTTGTATATAATTGTTCTAAAGTAAGATATATATAATTAATTTTTATAGTAAGTAATAAAATGACAAAAATTCTTTACAAATCACTTCAAAAATTCATTAGTTGATCCAATATAAATTATATAATGTAAGAAAATAATATCTAAAATCTTGTTATAATAAATAATATTGACTTTAAAGAACAAATATTTACATATAAAAATATTTATAATATAATTTGAAAAACTCTAAATCAAAAATTTTATGTTTTATAATATTTGATATAAATAATATATATAAGATCAAGACTAAAATGATAATAAATTTTCAAAATATTGTTTATAATAATATTATTATTCCAATTCTTTGAACAAGATTTGTATAGCAAAAGATCTTTAACAGAATTTCTTTAACAGTTATAAAAGAAATTATAAAACAAGATAAGTTTATTATTAAAAGAATTATATTATTATAGTAATAACAATAATTTCATAAATTCAAAGAAAATTCTGAATTCGAAAAATAATTAAAAATATTAAAAATTCTCAAAAAAATAATAAACTCTAAAAAATAACAAAATAATTCATTGAATATCTATTTCATCACTTTTCATCATTATTTCATCACTTTTTATTATTATTTCATCACTTTCCATTATTTTTCATCAATTTAATTATTCTCTATTATTATTATTATTATTTATCACTTTTCATTATTTTTCATTATTTTTCTTTAGTTTAATTATTTTTTATCATTTTTTATTACTTTTCATCATTTATCATTTTTCATCATTCATTTTATTATTTGTTATTTTATTATTTATTAGATAATTATTATTATTTGAAATTATATTTTCAAGAAATGTATAAATAAAAGTGTTATTTAAGCCTTAATTCAACATATTGTAATTGAAAATAAAAATCTCTCTTAATAAAATCTTCTTTTAAACACTTTTTGCCTTTCATATTTTCTTTATATACTTTAAATCTTATATATAAGTAAAGTAGTTAATAGTTTCCTGGAAACTATTAACTACTTAGATTATACTATAATATACTCAGGTACGTGTCATGGTTTGTGAAATATAACACAGATCAGGGTGTCGTGATCCAAATTTTGTGACACGTGGGAGATATATACTCCATACCCGAATGGGTGTCATGATCCAAATTTTTTGACACATGGGAGGTATATATCCCATACCCGAATTAGTGTCGTGTTTTCTATGTCACGACACATGCGACATATCATATGCCGGTTTCTCGATTGAGATCAATTTCCGTTGCTAGGATACACGTGAACTATCGAATGCTGGTTTGGAAATCCTGACCGATTTCCGCCATGGGTAAAAAAAATATACCCGATGATGCATTCAGTCATATGTCGTCATTTGTGGGCCCGATGTGAGGGCTATGCCTGAATCTGGCACGTAGTGCCTTAGCTTTCTGACCAATTCCTCTATGAGGGCCAGGTTTGAGGCACCTAGTACCGAAATAGTATTCGTGACCTGGCTTTGTGTGATGTATTCGAATGCTGATTGAGGATGAGACACATAGTGCCGAATGTTATCTGTCATATTGCACTCGAGTATCGATCAAGGATGAGGCACATAGTGCCAAATTGTTAGCAG
>CAJVPL010000627.1:0-22269 GCA_910591945.1 Ambispora gerdemannii | reverse complement strand
TATATTAAGCTAGATTTAGATATTTGTTTTTTATATTTTTCATATGTTTTATCTTTTCACATTTTTTATATCAAATTTGTTTTGCTAGATTAATCAAAAATTTGCTATATTCTTATTAGTTATATAGAATTTTTACATGTTTTTATTGGTTAAATTGGTTTATAATTACGTGATCTGATATCTTTTTTTGTCATGACTAGAGTTCTTTGTATTTTCAGAAACAAAATTCCTTTAGCATAATAAAATTTCATAATAGTTTTGAATTAGACTAATTTTTTCATATTTAATTGCTATTATTATATATGATCTAGTGCAAAAATATTCATATCTCAAATAGTCATTAATAAATTATTTTTTAAAATAAAATTTTAATTCTGTCTCATTTAATTAAGTCATTAATATTAAAATTTATTTTAATATATATATTTTAATTATATATATTTCATAAAAAAATTTTTACTAGTAATAACTTTTTTGAATTTTTATCTCATAAATTTTGCTATATAAAATTTGATTAAAATTAACAGTAAACATATATAGTAAATAATTTAATTGTTAAATTTCAAGATTTAATTTCACAATAACTACTGATTCAATCTTTATGAAATTTAAAATATATTTTTATCAAATTTATAGCAATATGCTTGCATAATTTGAAGTTCTAATATAGCAAATTGATAAAAATAATGCTTAAAATGTATTTTTTTAAATAAAATAATTTTTTATTTTGTTTTTTTAGAAAAGTATTGCATTATTTATTCTTGAATAAAAGTTCAAAAGAATAATATAAATAGTTAGTTTAGGTTATTTTTTATTTAATGTAAAAAAAATTATAGAAATTAGTTAAATTCTGAATGACTTTTATTAGAAGCAATTATTAATTTTTATTTTGAGATTCAAATCTTTTTGCACCGGATCATACTGTATATTAACAAAGTTTTTATCCATTGCTCTCCAATCTGTAATTTCGCTTGGCGTTAGCAAATCGACATAATTTTTTGACCAAATTTACATTTCGCAACTTGATTTTAAAGCGGTCAGCACTCCCTACAATTACGTTATCCATGGAGATATAATTGTCAAATAACATCAAGAGTTTATCTTTAATTTGCTAGGTATCTATAATGCAAACAAATACAGTCAGGGCGATTTAACGACTATGTGATTTAACGATATTGGCCATACCAATATTACTTAATTTTTGTCCCAATAATAAGAAAAAGCATCACGATTAACGCAGTTTAAATTGTTCTTGAAATGACGGTGTATTGCATTGTCTTTTTTCAATATGTGTCTTAAGTTCTTTCTTTCGTAAAGGATTTGGAAATTCCAACTTCTACGAAACGTCAAAGAACACACTTAATAATTAATTCGTTAAGAGGTTTTTTGTTATTATATGATATTTAAGACTCAAATTATTTTTTATAAAACTAAATTAGTTTAGATATTTTTTAATTAGACGTTTGATTTTTTAACGTCCCCCCCCCCCCAAACATCAAGTAACCTCCCCGAACATTAAACAACCAGGATTAAATATTATATGCAAATTTTTATCCAATTGAAACTTAATATTAAATGCTGTGCTAGAATACTAAGATTTTTCTTAAAAAGGAGGCAATCAATATATTAGTCAAGATCAATGAATTGGGTTTCCAAGACTACAATGATATTTTCATTTGTAACAGTGACAACGCTGGATGTTTGTTATTATTGCGATGAATCAGAACTTGAAGAAATGTCTGCTGCTTGGAAAAACATATACCCTTTATTTGTTTATTACAGATAATTGAAAAACATGGCGGGAGGACCAATTAAGTTTAATTCTAATAAGAAAGAGGAATGTACATATAGATGAAATGGAGTAACCGTAGTTGATTTGTATTACCGTTACATAAAATATAGATGATAATGATAACTTTATTAACTCGTCATTTGTTCTTAAAAGTACATGTATAGGAAAATTCAATAACCAATAAAATTGCAGTGTTTATTTTTTACCCTGTCCCCCCCCCCCCCCCACGACACCTCAATTTTTTCAAAAAAAGGACGTTAACAATGATTCAATTTCAAACAGCCTTAGTACGGTATATTAAATATCGATGTAATTCTTTCAAAAAACCGATTCCACGTGGTTTTTATTTAGCCTATCGTTATATCTGACTTGACGATCTTTAAATCAGCGATACAAATTTCTAAATACATGTATTCCATACAATATATATTAAATCAAATTGGATGGTAGTGTTGTAGTGTTTGCAACTGAAATTCAGATTGTTTAACTGCAATCTGATTGGTCGATATTTCAGTTGCAAACACTACCTTTTATGAGCACATACATGTAACGGTATCTTGATCTTACACAAGGTTTAAACGTTTTTCAAAATACTGAAGACAAAATCGATAGAATATTCGATTTGATGTTGTGCAATTCATCGTATTTTATAAAATCATTGTCAAGTTCTGCATAATCTTGCATATGTTTCAGCGATTTGGATGTTCTATAGAATATACGTACAGCATACGCATTCATAAAAAAGACTTTTATGATATTCGAAAAGAGGATATTTTGCAATGATTTCATACGTAATGCAATTAATTGTCTTGATGAAATAATATATAGCATGTATACCTACTGTGGACACATTTTATGTTACGCAGAGGAATAGAGCAACAGCACCCGGGTATTTACGAAGTTTAGTAACAAAAAAGAAAAATAGGAGAGGACGTGTACTCTACATGCATCAAGGGATACTAGATACTGTGTACAGTGCTTTACGATAATAAAACTTCCCATTCGCATTAATAATTATTACTGTGTGCTTACTTAACGATATCACAATCGTAATGTAATAAAATGTTTGTATCTCATTTATTTATCCCGCGTAATTCTGTGCATCAACTCAACAAGTTTTCAATTACAGCACTCACTCTCTATTCGTATTTTTATTGAAAAAGTTTTTTTTATGAAAGAATTTACCAAGTGGCCAAAATAAAACTATTCGATGATGAGTGAGTGTATAAAAAGTATTTTGAAACTTGGCAATGACGGCGTTAGTTTAAAAACGAATAATTTATTGCATCTAAATTTAAAAGGTGCAACATTAATGGAAACACGGACAATAAAGATATATTTGGTATGATTCCTTATCGTTATGTTTACGAACACAATGCATTATTCTCTTTTGAAGAAGTTATACCTCGGACAAATATCTCGGACATTTCTCTAGTTTAGACAAGAACATCACGTTCCGATGTGACATTCAAATTAACCTGATAATGCAAAGTTGTTTTCATTAAATGACCGCATATATAATTGATTCATATTTCTCGGATCAGGGGAATATATAGCAATTTTTTTTTATTCAACACATAGCTTTGGAGATCCATAAACGAAAATCTACGAAACGTCTATCGCTATGCACCAAATGCATGAGATCTAAGCAGTTTAAATACGTTCATGGAGAAAAGAATCTTTACGAATACATAAATAGAAAACAATCAATCCAAAGTTCCGAAACCCACCGTAACGGTAAATAAAAACGCAAGGATTTATTCTGCTATTTGGTACATGTAGATATGTATATAAAAGTCAGATGCGTTCAGCAATGCAAGATTACGCAATCGTTACGAATGACACTGCAGATTTGGTTAAAATGATTGTGAAGATTTTTAATAAAAGTTCTTTTGAATTTAAAACATCAAGAGACTAATCAAATTCGTTAAACTCTATCCTTAATGGATCTTTATCAGAAAAATGCATAGAAAAAGCTACTATTGACAGGTCCCGAGATCTGGTGAAAGGAACTTTAATGATTTAAACTTAAAAAATTAACGTTACTATAAAATGAACACAGGAAAATCAAAAGTTTATGCAATTAATTAAAAGTCAAGTTCACTCAAAGATCGAACTTTATCGACAATAGTTTGAACGAATTCAAATTTCTCCTTTTTGTGTGCGGTACATGTACGCATATATGATACATGTACGTAGAACAAAACGGAAAATACCATACGTAAATTAAAAAATCTTGCATGTTTTCAAACCTTAAAGTGACTAGCGTCAGAGACGAATGAAAGCTCTCTTCGATTTTCATCAATCAAAACTTGTCATCTGTGCGAGAAAACAATAAAGTACCAGCTAACAAAGCTGCTTGTGAGGGAACAACTCGACTGTATAATAATAAACTCGTGGTGGGCGAAAATATCAATCAATATAAGGAAATTGATATATCGATATTGATATATTGTGTTTGTGCGTGCATCATACGTAGTAAAGTTGCATATTACTGTTTACCGTTACTAATTTTTTTTTTCTCGTAGAAATAAGGAGTGAGTGGGCACATTGTAAAATAACTTGGATTCCTACCTTTATTTAGAAAGTTGTTGATATTTTCTTCTACACTCCTTTTCAAACATAGTAAGGATAAGTAAAATACCTTGCTGAAATCTCCAAAACATTGTGTTTTGACTCGCACCTGGACGAAATCGATCGATATTTGCAAAAGAATTCTTCCTAAAAAGAAAATGGGCAACTCGAAATCTAAAATGAGAAAAGAGCGTCGTCTAAGCGACGACGAAGCAAGAACACAAGAAGAAACACATTCGAATCAAGATCTGTATCTACCACAAAAAAAAAATGAAGTGGAACGTCTACAATCCATGCACTTCTTGTTTATACATATTTTCGAATGTCGGTTTTTGCCACCAATCGAGAATAAATTAAAAGACGGAGCATTTGTGCTAGATATTGGGTATTTCTTATATTCACCCGTTTGAAACGTTTCTTTGGCTATGAATTAATTTATATTGTTCATAAAAGATGTGGACCAGGTACATGGATACTGGACATGGCTTCTCATTATCCTTGCTCAGAATTCTATGGATTCGATATTCATGTAGTTTTTCCATCTCAGATTCGACCACCTAATACGCATTTCAAACAAGCCAATGCTCTCGATGGGCTAGCATTTGATAATGACTCTTTTGATTTGGTTCGAATGAGTTCGATGTTGATTTCTTTTGATGAACAACAATATCTTGGAGTACTCCGTGACTCATTTCGGTATTATTCAATTTCATACAATTGAGATTGATAATCCAATTAATGTAATGATGATATATATTAACAAATCATCTCACACAGGATTCTTAAGCCAGGTGGATACATTGAACTAATAGAATCCGAAATACCTTTGGTAAATGAAGGTCCAATATTTCAAAAACTTCTGGACTCATGTAAATATATATTTCATTCGTTTCAGCCCCCGCTTAAATAAATATCTTCACTAACTCCCTTATTTTCTTATGTATTATTTCAAGTCGAAAGTCTATTATCAAGCAAAGGCATAGACATCCGACTGGCACAAAAACTCGAATCACTAGTATCCTCAATCGATGGCTTTACAAGTATACAAACCGACCGACGCATAACAATGCTAAATGAACCGGAGGGCGGGATCTCTGGAAAACTACTCATGCAAACTATCGACGAATTCTTTCAGAGTTCAGTGGCGAGTGGGTTTGCTGCTGGTCTGGGACTCAGCCTTGAAGAGTACATGAAACATTGGCAAGTTTGTAAGGATGAGATTGTGACTCATGGGACTGGGTTGGCATTGAGGAAAGTTTGTGCCCAAAAGAGATTTTGATTTCTTTGTATTTCTTTATATTCAGTATATATCTATGCATTTTATGGTTTCTTTTAAGTCATGCATTTTCAATTTTTCGCAAAGAGAAAATGAATTATTAACAACTACGAGATAATCATCAACAATTCTTCTAAGCATAAGTTCGTTCATCTGCAAAAATTTGTTTCTTAATTCGAGAGTTTAACAATGTTAATGAATATAGTATCAACTTACGAGTATTGTCGCATACCAAAATAATCCATTTTTAAATTCAAGTTCTTATATACAGTCAAGTCTCTCGATAAGCATACCCTTTATAATCTCCCGATTTGACTTTTTCAAGAGAGACAAGTATAAAGACTTGACTGTAAACTGTGTACAAATGGGTCTTGTTATGACGACACTTTGGTTCCATTAGTAAATTGTCGTTATACATTATCCTGTTATATCGAGTGGGATTTATATGCCAACTAATAATCGGTGACTGATAGTAATGTCATATTGCTATTTTATTATGATATCGTCATAATGGGGCTCACGTGTTAAAAAGTTGAACATAGGGTGCCATCTAACATCCTGACAACCACAATCCCAACACACCATAACCCGACAAACGAAATTTTAATAGCCCACGAGAGTGCCCACCTTTTTCCAGCTGCCAAATTACACCTAAATAAAGAATGAAGGCGGGTCATAAGAGTCCTGCTTGACAAAAAAGGTTATCAAAAAAAAATAAAAAAAAGTTGGAATCTCGAATACCGACATTCCGAAACCCAACATCCCGATGTTCAAAATCCCGAAAATCCAATATCCCGAAAACTTAACATCCCGACGGTTCAAAATTCTAACACTTAAAATTTATTGGTTACTCTGATCCACTTCTGTTAACGTTATTGCATGATAGAATTGACGCACGAAAATAATACGCGATCGTTAGCGTTAACATTAGTGATTAATAGCTTCGTTATATGACTGCCATTTTATTTTGTTATCCAATTTATTAAATATCACATAAGAAGAAAGTCTCCATAATAAGAAATGAAACTAAAATTCCAGAAGAACATCCATCACTGAACAGTTTGTTCGATATTCATAATTCTTTCCTCTGTCAATTAGGTATTTTTTTGCTTTGGATGGTATAACTTCTAACATGTACTTGATCCATTAAATTTTCCCGATGGCAATGTCAAGCTTCTACAATATTTTGTGTTCAAGGTATTTCCAATCAAATTACTGTACCACCTCATTTGCCTCTAAAGACATTTTTAATTTTAAGAGATCAAATGCCAGAGGAATTCCAATTCACAATTTTGTATTTTTCACCAATCACTTTTTGTTCTAAATTAAAAAAACATCACTTATTACTAACACCAGGAAACTCATTATATAATACATTAATAGCTGCCTGTTCAAAGTCAAAGTCTGTAAGAATTCATTTTCTTCATCATAATTGATTAAATAAAGTTTCTTATACTTGCTAATCATTAACATATATACCAGTGAAAGATTCTAAAATTATTTTCTCTATCAACAGGTGCATGAATAGTACACACCCCTACAATATATTACCGGAAATTTCAAAAATGAATCTGTCACTTTGGAATCCGATATCTCAACATCCAGTGATCCCATTCGAACAAAGATATCACCATTAGATTCACCTCGACTATACGAATCTAATGGTGATATCTTTGTTCGAATGGGATCACTGGATGTTGAGATATCGGGTTCCAAAGTGACAGATTCATTTTTGAAATTTCCGGTAATATATTGTAGGGGTGTGTATAATTAATAGAAAAACTGTTGGAACTGTTAGGGCTCCGAAATTTACCGAACTGTTATTTTACCGAGATTTTTGGTAACGGTTCGGTAATTACCGACATCTTCTAATTACCGATCGGTAATTACCGACGGTAATTCGGTAATGGTGATATCAATACATGTATAAAATTTAATTCGTGAAATTTGAACGTAAAATCGACCACAATGTAAAGTTTTAACATACTAGCTGCTAATAATTAAAAATATTTGCTAGGTTCTATTCTATGTATAGGTAAAGTTTCATAAATTTTTGCACATTGCTTCACGAGGTATATCCGAAACGCAAATAAATCGCTTTAATGCATTGTAGCAATTTATTTACGTTTCGCATAATCTATCATGAAGCAATGTGCAAAATTTTATTTATTTTTAATTATTAGCATTTAGTGTGTTAAAACTTGACATTATGGTCGATTTTACTTCAAATTTTGCGAATAATATTTTGGCAAATTCAGAAATCTTTCAAACACTTGATTAATCAATGATTAACGTTAACGTTAACCAGTCCAGGGTATTGATCAACATTTCGGTAAACCTTCGGTAATTACCGAAATTTACCGAACCGATTGGTTTACTGACCGATCGGTAACGGTTTTTTACCGAATCGTTCGGAGCCCTAGAAACTGTTTTGACATTCATGATCCAAAATAATATTTTAAATATTTGTTCTGTTAATAAATTAAAGAATGCTCTCTTGACCAATCATATCTTTTACAAAAAATAAGTCATCACCCAAAGTAGAATAAAGTGAAACTGGAATGTTGATTTCATCAAGACTTTGTGATTGTGACTCTTCTAACACATTAATTCTCACACTTAGAGCATCATGTGATAACAAATAGGGATGAATTTCTTCTAAAATATTGTTTTGAATGATTTGTACAATCTTGAACTTGTTACCTGATATAAGCAACTGCTTTTGCAACTTTAGCACTGCTAGCTTGAAGTGGGTGGCTATGATCAACAAATTTTCAAAGATAATGCAATCCGTTAAGAAAATTTGTTGTTGCTTGACCTTTGCAATTTTTTGATTTTCTTTTTTCACAACACCAATAAAATGTATTCTCCAAATTTCATTCTTTTACCATCAAATAATTGATTTATCATTTCCTCCTCGTTGAGAAGGCACAATTTCACAAATTTCGTTCTACAAACAAGCCTTCACAATTTAGAGATTCACAGCATCAATCGACTTGATATGTACACATATCTAGAGCAGTGTATGAACATAGACAGAGTATGTAAAGCTAGTGTGTTAAACATTATTCCCACGATCTGTGCACATGATGATCATTATTTTACAATAGCGATAGCCGTTAGTATCCTGGCCAACACATAACGATAAAACGTGGTACAGATTAGGGCTCCGAACGATTCGGTTACCGATCGGTCAGTAAACCGATCGGTTCGGTAAATTTCGGTAACGGTAATTACCGACGGTTTACCGAAATGTTGATCAATGAAACAATACACTGATTAACGTTAACATTAACGTTAATCATTGATTAATCAAGGGTTTGAATTTGCCAAAATATTATTCGTGAAATTGAAGTAAAATCGACCATAATGTCAAGTTTTAATACACTAAATGCTAATAATTAAAAATATATGAAATTTTACACATTGCTTCACGAGATATTATGCGAAACGTAAATAAATTGCTACAATGCATTAAAGCGATTTATTTGCGTTTCGGATAATATCTCGTGAAGCAATGTGCAAAAATTTATGTAGTTTTACCTATACGTAGAATAGAACCCAATGAATATTTTAATTAATAGCAGTAGTGTGTTAATGCTTGACATGATGGTCGATTTTACGTTCAAATCTCACGAATTATATTTTATACATGTGATATTGTGTTAATATCACAATTACCGAAGTTTACCGAAAATCTCGGTAAAATAACGCTTCGGTAAATTTCGGAGCCCTAGTACAGATTCTAAAAGAATCATGGTAAAAAATATAACAGGTTAGGGTTCAGGAGATGCGATATATAGAGTGTACGTATATAGCAAAAAAAAAACTGTACTTACGTACTAACATTTTATTACCCATACCATACTTTACTTCTACCGTATATTTTATCGTAGGACTCGAAATTTTAACATTTTGGGATTTTGAAATGTTGGGATGTTAAGTTTTCGAAATGTTGGGTTTTCGGGATGTTGGATTTTCGGGATTTCGTTTATCGGAAATATCAGCTGTCGGAAATGTGGTTTTCGGGATGTCGTACCAGACCCATAAATATTATTATTGTCCTTTTTAGGAAAATTGAGCGATTTTGTTAATTAGTAAATTTTGACGCTCCCAATTTCCGTTTTGGTCGTCAATGTTACATACAATTTAATTATTAACTACGTAATTTATTTCTCGACGACCAAAGCGCTGATTTAGCTGGAAATTGATATGTGTATATTTTTCATAGAAGCGAACATTTTTTATTAACAGAATTTTTCCGGGATTTGCCTTGGGAGAAATTTATTTAGTATCCAAATTTCACTGATTAAAAAATCGTGTAGATCACTTAGTTTTCCTAGCACTATAAACTATCGCTATGTTGCGTTAGAATTTTTTTTCCGATCGTTGATCTTGTGGTTGTTGAATTACCCGGCAAAGCCGGATCTTCCAAAAGTCACGGGACCGCCGCTCATTTTGCCATTGGAACGAGCATACATTTACACAGTGAAACTCGATATAGCGGAATCATCCGTTCCATTAGTGAAGATGTTCAAAAAACTGTTATGTCGAGTTTTAATTAAGGATTCCGTTATATCGAGGAGGATTTATTCTGAAGATAGGGATTGCAATTAAAGTTGCGAGAGTACCAATTTCGACTCCAAAGAAGTTGAGAAATTATTTCAAATGGTGTCCTAAGCTAGCTGGTAAGCATTGGCTTTAAACCGACCTCAGTTAGCTGATGTTTTTGAAAACTGGCTCAGCCGGCTATACATTTTGCTTGCTAAATTAATAATTAATATAAATTTTATATCCGGTAGAAGATAATACATGTAATATAAATCTTGTTACAACAAATAACGCTTTTTTCTGTACATGTATTAGTGAAACACTATCAAACAACATTGGCCATGTGGATGCGAAAAATCATTAAGATAAGAGAATGCTGAGCCATCTTATAAAAAACAAGCCAAGTCATGGAACACGAATTGCAAATTTCGATCAAAAATGAACTATTTTCTGGATCATTCCATGCGAAAAATTATAATCACTGATTGCAAAATATTCAAGTTGGAATAGCGGTGACTTCAATTGTGTGAGCATATGAAACAGATGGATGCGTGCGTGAGAAAAATCCATTTCAAATTTGGCTCATCTCGAGTTCAAAGATATATCTTACTTGATTGTATAGAATTTGTGGTAGTTCAATAATAAAAAACCGTTACGTTAAGAATTATCACGGTTTTCATCTTATCACGTGTATTCTTAATATTATCGTTATGTTGCATCGTGATTTAGAAATTCACTCAGTTCGGGATAGCATTGATTAATCAATCGTTATAAATCCAATCATGTAGTATTAACGACTTTACAACAATGCATATCGATATTAGAATGCATAATTTTTTAGCCGAGGATCTTGTACACATATAGAAAAATGAATCATATATTGGTTTTCTGGGCGCCAATAAGCAGCAGCATCGTGTGAGTGAGAGATCCTTTTTGTCGATGTGGTGATAAAAAAGCACGCGGTATTCGAAGTTTTCGGTGATTGGTAATACTTTATTTCTGTGCTTCATGATGAACCTTCTAGCAATATACATATAGGCCGATGCAATTACGTAATCTGTCCATTTTTTCAGACATGTCACAAATGGCCAACCAAAGAATCAATTAAAATGGGAATACGCTTTTTGAACCAAACAATCACTCTTCATCTGTCATTAATTATTTACTGAACTGAAAAAAAAATTTTTTCTTGACAAAAAACAAAAAAAAAAATCACATAAAATGCCTAAAGACAAAGGTTCTGGTAGACATATTGCCATCCTTGGAGGCGGTATTATAGGCGCATCTATCGCATACTATATTACTCTATTAAATAAAGACCCAGCACTCAAAGTCACGGTGGTGGAACAGACCGGTATTGCCTGTGCTGCGTCAGGAAAAGCAGCGTAATTATCGTATATATATTTTGCAATTTCTTGACAAAAATATTCGAGTAGAAAAAATTTATAAAATTAAGAAATTAATACTTCTCAATTTGTTTTTGATATTTTTCCTAATTTTTCTACAGTGGTTTTTTGGCTCGTGAATGGTGTAATGGTGGACCGCAAGAAGATTTGGCGCACAAAAGTTTCGAAATGCATTGTGAACTGGCGAAAAAACTTGATGGAAAAAACCGTTATGATTGGCGTGTTGTTGATACTTTTTCAGTGTCTGCTTCGGTCAAAGCTGTTAGTAATAAACCAACTCCCACAGACTGGTTCAAAAGAGGTGTGGTAACGAAATTCAAGGAAGTTGGCAATATTCAAACGACTGCACAACTTCATCCTCTTAAATTCACTCAGGTATTAATTCAAGAAGCTGAATCACGTGGTGCTAAAGTATTGATTGCTCGTGCAGAGGGTTTTATTTTTGACGGAAATAAAATCACAAGTATCCGTTTATCCAATGGAAATATTCTTGACGTAGATGATGTCATTATTGCGATGGGTCCATGGAGTGGAAAAGCACTCAATTGGCTCATTAAAAAAAGTGGACGGTCTCACCATCTTCCGGATATAACGGGTCAACGGGCACACAGTATCATACTTCGCCCACCTGCTCTACTATCACCGCACGTTTGTTTTGTCACACTGAATACAGGACGAAAATTTGTCGAGCCGGAAATTTATCCACGACCAGATGGTAATGTTTACATATTTGGTGAATTGGACGGCGGTGAACTTCCAGAAACTGCCGATGAATATATTCCAAGCGAGATTGCGGTACAAAATCTAAAGAGCAATATTCACATCTTGTCACCCGATGTTCTTGGCGTGGCGCCAGTTGTCATGGAACAATGTTGTTTTATGCCAATACCCGAGGATAACCGACCGCTTATAGGAAAAGTTCCGTGGCTAGAAGGAATTTATATTGCATCAGGACATTCTGTCTGGGGGATATTGAATTCTACTGGCACGGGACTTGTGATGGCAGAGATGTTATTGAAAGGGCAGGCAAAAAGCATCGATGTGCGAAAATTGAGTCCAATGCGGTCCAAGGTCGTTTATTACTAGGGCGAAAAATGAGAATTTAAGACAATAATAATAATATTTTTTCACAAATATTATTTTTTATTTGATTTTTAATTGGCTTCTTCGATGAACGCTTCCTATCTCGGAATTCGATTCTTACTCCTTTTCATAATAATTCGATGATTTCCAACACGGGAAAATGTTTTGAAAGAAAGGTCAGCATTGCATTGTTTCATTGTTTTTTCAAGTATTATTTTTTCGATGGTCCGCTTTTTACTTGATCGCATCGTCTCAGAAAATTGTCAAGGAAAAGGCATTATTATCATTTAGCACTTTTATTATTTTCCGGGCACCCATTTCTTTATACATAAACAATGATAATATTTGTACGTAATTTTCTTCGTAACTGAACAACAATTCCTGGAGAAATTCAGTGAAATTTTTATACACAAAAAAGCTCTTCTTTATATTAGATGTGTTTTTTCGCCTTTAATTTCGTCGAATAAGCGCAACATTTAATTGATGATTATTACTCGATTTGTTTATTACGAGAGATTGGAGATTGCCCGAAAATTCATTAAAATACGTATAACGATAAACACTCGTGCAGAATTTGGCGTTGACATGCTATTCTAGACTAAATCGGGAAATTTAATAGTGATAGCACTTTCTACTTAACTTTAAAGACCTCTTGAGAATACTTGGACATAAAGTTAGTCTCGTAGGGACCAAAATAATGTATTTTTTTATCTATACAATACAACTACGTAGCATGAAATTATAGTAGAAATATGCCGAATACCATTAAAAGTTAAGCAACGAAATTTATCCATGTTTCGGGTGCTGCTCCTGTCGTTACTATTTTTCGAAATGTGGAAGTCTTAAAGCATCGAAATAACTGAAATTATTAAAAATCGGTAAAATTTTTATTTAGTAAGACACACATATTAAATGATATGAATCTTTTATTTGTTTGTTTATTTTGTAACTGGGCGCAATAGGTAAAGTAATAATCTAACAATCAAGGCCAAAACAACCCCACCCGCGCGGGAATTGATCTTTTTTATTATGCTAAGGTGAGCCTGTAACTTGGTAAACTTACATTTGAATATCCTTGATATCACTCGAGAACACAAATTTATAGAAATAACACAGCTACCTCTAAATCCCGCGAGCTGCCGTCTATTTTATTTAACTTGTATCTCTCTCTTTCTCTTGCTACTTCTAAATGCGTGTGACAGGACTTTGACTAATTTCCCGATAATTGTTCTTCCTTCAATAATGATGCTCTCGATATGATGTTCCTCTCAATCCAGCAGCTCTACCTTAATGCGCTTGTAAGAAAGTAGGCATGAATGGCGAACAATTTATCGAACGTTACGCGGAATTAACAACGATGAAAAAAAGATTTTTTTGTGTACAGTTGCACCCCTAAAGTCACTCTCTTTCAAATGAATTTTATATTGCACTCCCCTAAAGTCAACTCTTAAATGAATTTTCAATTGCTAGCTCCATTAAAAATTAGTTATTTTATATAACAGTTATATTTGTCTCTTGGGACTGGCAGTATACAATTCACTTAAAAGAGCGTGGCTTTAGGGAGTGTAACTGTATTTTTATGAAAATTATATAATTTTTATATTATGCCCTCCACTCGCTAACTCCTAAAACACATCTTGAATTATACTTTCTTTTCAATTAGAACAGTGTCGTATTCACTTTCCTTTAATATTGTATGTAGACTTTTAGGTCTTTCATCTTCAAAGATCATTGATTGGAAATTGTTTACGGTACATAATAGTATTTCACATGTTTGGTTGATTCATTTCATCACTAACGCTATTATCCGATTTGGGATGTATAGCATTCAAAAAACAGATTGAACAGAATTGGCAACCTAAAAAGAGCCAAACCCTATCAGAGTTTGAACAAAAAATTGTGATAATTCCTTCTTGTGCTTATTAATTATATACACACTTTAATGATCACTGGATATTAAAAAACTGCCCGGTCACTATCTCGATACCCAGTGATCCAAATTAGCTTCAAAAAAGTTTATCACGTCTCTAAACATCAATAGAAACGTGCAAGTAAATTACGAGATAGTAAAATGTAATACATGTTTATAATTCTTTCAAGAAGCTCTACGTGTACCAAAAAATGCGCATTCAGTAGTGACCTTAACTACTTCAACTTAATAAACAGACCAACGACAATAAATTAAAAAAAAAAGATGATGCTATATTACAACCAACATTGATAGAGTAATATGTCGTTACAATAACGAAAATGTGACAAGTTTAAGATGGAAGGAATATAGTACAACAAAAATTTAATTGGAATATTTGATAAAATAAAATTACGCGCTGTTTTTTTAGAGTTCAATTTCCAGTTTTCATCCTGATGTATGATTGAACTTTCTAAAAATATTTCAGCAGCAACTCGAGCAATTTGTAGCTTACAGTACTTAACGGACTGAGATTATGCGTAAAGACAAACACAAATCACGAAGCTTGCTTCATAATAAAAACGTAGACACATATAACAAGAACCTCGAAATACTAACCGGTTCCAACTACAGTCGTTTGACAATCATTATTTCCCATGAGAAAATGAGATAGAAATAAAAATTTCCTATCTCATCAACCTTAAAATAATTAATCCATAATTCGTAAAAAAGGTCGTAATAATTTTAGTAACTGCAACAAAACTACTCGTGGTTTTGTGAATAATCAAAAAAATATTACTTTAATAAAATTTGAATAATCTTTATAAAACACCCGGAAAAGTAAAAATAAACCAGCCGTACATCCATATCGATATAACGATAATCACTCCAGGTTTAGGTCGAATCAAATTTTCTATACATGTAGCAATTGTTGAGTGAATGACTATGCAAAGATAATAATAGAGGGGCATGGGCGCCTCTTTCTTATGTACTACAAAAAATAAACATAGAAAAAGAAAAAGGACATGGACGCTCTTTCTCTATTTACGATGTATTTGGATAAATACGGTGGTTAAATTTTTAAACATGTTATAAATTTTTAAACATGTTGTATAAAGTGTAGTCAGTTCGTTATAAATAGAGTGGACTTGTCTCCCAAGATACGTATTGCTTGACATATGATTTTAACATACAATTATAATGACATCATTTTGTATAGCTACATCATATGACATCATAATTACCTATTATAGAAAACCTTCGTTTGAGTGACTTGTAATGTATACAGTACATGCGTACCTATATATAAACGAGTGAGTGCGAATATGTGCTCCTAAAAACACTTTCTAATCAATTTGAAACCTATATTCCAGTTTTTATATCCATTTAACCCGTGGATATACAGTAAGCATAATCAAAACCATTAATATATTTTGCATACCTTGACTTTTAAGCTAATGTGCATTTCTATTATATAGAGTGCTTGCGACTTTTTGTTCCACAAGATTTCGCTAGAATTGCTGGTGTTTCCCGTCGCCGTCATGAACGTGAACAAAGATACAACGTCTCAAATGCTATAAATTCACGATCAACTAAACAATATTCTCTTAGTAGCAATAATTCACATGGATGAATTCCTAAAATTGCAGAGATAGAAGCAACAAAACAGCCACGTCATTAGATCTGAATGTATTGAATCACGGTGACAAAGCAATTAGAACTAGATTTACGTTCGTATTCAGCATAAACCTTTAGTTATTCGTAGAAACAGCATTCGTATATTTATAAAATTTTTTTGTAAATAATCTTATAACTTATTCTCACAAAATTAATTGTTTAACTTTGGACGATAGTGGTCACAATAAGGCACTGTTCATTTTTCGTGGTTCTTACAATTCTTAATTTGATTTTCAGATTAATACGTGTGTTCAATAAAGACAAAATTCTCAAGCGCAAATGCACTTGGAAAGATTATAAACATTTTTGTAATGATGTGTACGTATGCAGAAAGTACGAGCACATCTACATGTACATGTATATAAATGTCTATATTAACAACACTTAAAACGTGGACGAATTTGGAGATTTTGAATAAATAAATCAGGTGCCATTTTTTAGGGTCGAATCCCTACTAACAGTTTCAAGGATCCGTGTGGCTTCTGGTGGGCAATAGTTTTGATAGTTTTTAATAATTAAATTTTAAATTCTAACGGTTTTTATTGCTGAAAATAATGGCTTTCAAAAAGAAAAAATCGAACCGTGGTCCCCAGACTGAGTCAGACCGACGGGACTGAACTTGATAGATACCACTTCTAATACCAAAAATATATTTAATGTACTTTTCCAGCCTCCCAATCATTTTCATGTACTTCCACATTTACGTCGTCTGCCATATGGTGCATAAAATCTAAAGTCATCAAACGTTTGTATTTTATAAAATGTATAAACTTCTTTACTAAGAAGTAAATACAAAATTTAATCCGTGAACATGTTCAAAAAGGGACTATTCTATCATACTCACGGATTAAATTTTGTATTTACTTCTTAATAAAAAAGTTTATACATTTTATAAAATACAAATGTTTGATGACATTAGATTTTATACACCATAGCTTTTCCAATGTGCTACGTTACTAAATCAAATTGCACAATGATTATGTGATAACCGTTCTTCGGTCTTTTCTGATGAGGACCGGACCGTTCCGGTCTTAGAGTGGATTGAAGGTCCAGACCGAACCGATTTAACATCCACTAAATAGGATTGCGATTAACAGTCTTTATCAACATGTCACGAGTCGTTTCTTAAGCTCTATTAGAATGTGCTATCCCAGAGTTGTTCGTGTTAAATAGGATAATGTTCTCATCAATTCAAGAGTTGTTGGAACTGGTGAATTGACAAAGAAACAATCAGTGAAAGAACAAAGACCGAATGATTTACGATTAATGGGTTTCATTAAAAGTTTCCTGTGATAGCTTGTACGCAAACCAACTTACTATTAAAATTAAATAGGGGCAAAGAGGGGAATTGAATAAAAAGAATATAATGAACTAAAATAAAAATATTAAAGAAAATAACAGGACTTATTGAGATTGCCTAACGAAATAAAATAATAATTGGACTTATTGAGCCAATAAAGAAAATAAAACAAAATAACTATATCAATATACTAAATAAAATAAACAGGACTTATTGACATAGTTTAAAAATAATAACTAAAAATAATAAAGTCAATGGCTTATTTAAAGTGAAGGAACATTCACTACTTGTAATCAAGATTGAAGATGATTACAAAAATAATAGTGTATACACAAGTTTATTATTTTTATTAGATTAGAGTATGAGAGTTTCTAGTGATGAAGACTCTTCTTTTATATATTTCAATAGCTTACATAGCTAATAATCATTCAACTAAATACAAACAATACTAAGTTATTACAAAGAGAAAATAAACTAGAAAATTTCACATGCAAAAATATAAAAGTAAATACTAAAAAAAATTTACATGAATACTAGTAGTTAGAGATAAGAATAATTTTAAGGTTACAGTAAAAAGAAAGATTCTAAAGAAAAATCTGATAACACAAAATAAATCATGAGAATAAAAATAATATTGAAAATAGAAATAAAACATCAATAAGAATAAAAGTGAAAATGAGAGATAAAATAATATGAATATGATTGGTTAAATATGATAAAATAAGAATCAATATTTTTGTTGGGAATAAAACATAAGATATATCAATAGTAAAATTATTAATTTTCAAGTAGAAATACAAGAGAAAATAAAGGAAAAAATAAAAGTAGAAAATATACAGAAATATGATTTATTAATGATCATTTAATTTTTGATCAAAAAGAAAATGATATTTACAAAATTTATACTAAATATAGTTGTGTAATGATATATGAAGTGAAAATAAAAGGAAAATATAATTATCATTGGATTAAATTATGCTATACTATAATTATAATAATGTGAAAATTATGGAACTACAAAATTTTTGTTGAAAATGATAACAATAGTATTAGTACAAAAATAACCCACTTATAATAATTAGTTTGAATATTCAAGTAAGATTTCACTTACTTAGTCAAAAAATATAAATAATTATAAAAATCAAGATATTGCTATAGTTACTTTAAATGAAGAATTTCTTTACTTTCAGTAAGAGAGTTATATGGATTGTGAGAGAGAAATAGACTAACAAAATTGATTAGTGCAAATATAAGTATCTAATTCTGTGTTAATTTTAACAGAAATTGTTAAATAATTCTATTAAAGATAAAAAGAAAGGTTGGAAGAGTGTGTTCAAAGAGGTAATTAACTAATAGAGATTACTAACTAAAAATAAATATATTAATATTTCTATACTTGTAGTCATATATTCTAGTACTTTCAATACTAAAAAAATAAATTACTAAAAGAAATATCACTTATTTAGAGTTATGATACACAAATATAGAATATTACTTATTTAAAGTTGTGATATATAATATCACTTATTTAAAGTTATGATACATAACTATATAAAAATAATACTATAACAAATCAAAATATTTTTTCAAAATACTTTAACTGTCTTTTTCAAATTTAAAGACAAAAATATAATAATCAAAAAATTTAATTCTATACAAATCAATATTCAGTTTCTTAATCTCGTTTAAGATTTATGAAAAGTAACTTGAATTACAAGATTTAAAGTTCAATTAACAAATTATTTTTGCCAGATAACTTGTTTTAATAGAAGAAAATACAAGAATAAATATTAATTTTATAACAATAAGATAATTATTAACTTATTGTATTAAAGATTAAAATTTATTAATTTGTTTAAAATATAAGAAAGAGTATTTTAAGATAATACTCCTATTTATACAAAATTTCTCAATACATTTTAATACTATCTATATTACAAAATTATAGAAAAAGATATATAAAAAAAGATAAAAAAGATAGAAAAAATAAAAATGATAGAAAAAGTAGAAAAGGTAGAAAAGTAGAAATTACTAAATTAAAAATGATAAACAATAATAATTATATAATTATTAAATAACTAATATATGTAAACTATTTTTATTAATTTGTTATTTTGTTATTATTTTTAGAGATTTTCATATTTTTGAAAGATTCATTAATTAAAAAAATTTTAAAAATAAACATAACAATATTATTTATATATTTGTTTAAATTTAAATCAAATTTTGAATATATCAAGTTTTTTTATTGAATAAAAAAATGTTCAAAGTGAAAAATAAATTTATCCCCTTAAAATATTATTAAAATATTCTAAAAAGATACTTGAAATTAATCAAAAATTTTTTACAGTTCAAAAATTGAAATCATTAAATTTCATATTTATTAATATTCTGAATATTTAGAAAGTTAAAAAAAATATCATTTTTACTAATGTAAATATTTTATAACTTATTGAAAGAATTTAATTATGTAAACTAAGCAAAGAAATAAGTAAGTGAACAAATAAATAAATAAATAAATAATAAGTAAATAAATAAGTAAATATTAAATCAACAGAATCAAAATCAATTAGCAAATATGAATTTTTATATTAACTAAATTATAATTTAAACATATATAAAAGTAATATATAATATAATTATTAGAATTAAAGTAAAACAAGTTCTTAATAATAATAATAATTTCTAATTATTACTTTATAATAAGCTATTTCTTACTTTTGATTATTTAAAAAAGTTTAATTTGCATATATTATAGAATAAATACAATTAAATCTCTTTATAATTATATCTATTTATAGTTATATTTCTTTATAATTATCCTATTTTATTTTTTCATTTATATATAAACATAGTAAAAAAAATCTTTCTATAATTATATTTTCTCTATAATTATCAAATTTTGCTTTCTTGAGAATAATAATTATAGAGGGATTTGATTATAATTTCTTTTTATATCTCTTTAACAAAATATATTCTTGTTTCTTATATAATTACTTTAGATAAATATTATATAATTCTTGAATAAACTATTAGTTATTCAAGTATATTTACTATAGATAATATATTATTTTGATTTAGTTTTAGACTCTAATGCATATTTGTAATAAAGTTTATTGAAATTATAATTGAATAAAAAAATTATTATTATAATTTATAAATTTGTCTTTGAGTTGTATTTGTTATAATATGAATATAATTTATATTTTGACTTTAAAATTTTGAGAACATTTTTTAGTTGTTTAAATTATTAATTTTGTTACTAGTACTTTTAATACTGATATATATTTAATTTAATAATTATAAAATATTATTAATATTATGAATTATTATTAAAATATTATAAATTTTTTTGAATATTATAAATATTTTTAATATTTCAAAAATTAATCAAATAATAATAAAATTTTGATGCTCTCTTTATAAATTAAAATTTTAAAAGCATTATTATAAAAGCACAATTACAAAAAAAATAATTATTAAATTCTTTTATAAATTAAAAAAACTATAATTATATCATTATAAAAAATAAAAGAATTTTTTGTAAATTAGATAACAAATATAAAGTAAATTAAAAATAAATATAAAGTAAATTAAAAAGAAATTTAAAGATATTAAATAAAAGATTTCTTAGTAAAATAAAGAATTTTTAATTAAATATATTCTTTATAAATAAATAAATTATTAATTATATCTTTTTAAAGAGAAATCTCAACAAGAAAAAATAAAAGATCAATTAGCAAATATTTTCAGTAAAAGTTACTTGGAAAATCTAATTACTGAATCAATAAATTAACTTATTAAATTATTAAGAAAGCATTTTTGAAAAAGTAAACAAGAAATTTAAAAATATATATATAATCTTTAACAAATTTTCTTATACAAAAAAAGCTTATTATCAACAACAAAATCTTCAGAAACAAATAGCTAAATTTTAAAAGCCAGAAAATTAAATTATAATTTAAAATAATTCATTTTTATCAATTTCAGAAGAAATTTAAGAAAAAATTTTAGAAAAAATTCAAAAAAAATTAGAATTTCAAGAAGAACAAAAAGAAAAAATAGTAAATGTAACTTAATTCAATATTTTTATTATTAATCTTGATAATTCTACTATTACTATTACTAATAATTAGAAAGATAAAAAAGAAAAATTCACAAAAATTCTTTGAGAATATTCAAGATCTAATTGAATAATGCTATAGTTACTTTAAATGAAGGATTTCTTCACTATTAGTAAGAGAGTTATATAAATTAGAAAAGAGAAATAAACTAATAAATTGATCAATGCAAAAATAAGTATTTAAGTCTGTGCCAATTTCAACAGAAATTATTAAACAATTCTATCAAAAATAAAAAGAAGAGTTAGAAGAGTATGTTCAAAGAGATAATTAATTAATAGGAATTATTAATTAAGTAAAAAGGTATTGATATTTCTATACTTATAATTATACATTCTAGTACTTTTAATATCAAAAAAAATAAATAACTAAAGAAAATATCACTTATTTAGAGTTGTGATATATAATTATACAAATTAATATCATTTATTTAAAGTTACAGTACATAACTATATAAATTAATATTACTTATTTAAAGTTATAGTGCATAACTATATTAAACATAATACTATAGCAAATTAATATACTTATTCAAAAATACTTTAATCATCTTTTCCAAATTTAAAGACAAAAGTAATAA